>JAPTYR010000019.1:25000565-25012811 GCA_029814505.1 Siphamia roseigaster | reverse complement strand
TTGCGTATGTTCCGTCGCGTGCCGTGCGTAACTTGCGGAAGTAAAGTAAAGCAATCCGTACTTGCTGGAATCGATAAAAAGATAAGACCATTGATCATTTGATATGGGGCAGGATTAAATGTGATGAATTCACAAGAATTGTCCAATTATTATTCGGGGCAGACTTGATTTTCTGTATCAAATTCCATGAATCTCAAGCAAGTATTTATCAAGTTATGGACCATTTTACCTTCTAAGGCTCTCTTTGCTTTTGTGGTAGCTTTTTTCCTTTGGTGCCTCTATTCTGTTATATTTTAAGCAATGAAAAAATATCAGGTTGTTGCCCAATACGTATTGTAATCTTTTGGCAGTCTCCCAGAAATGACTGCATTTTTCTTTGTTTGTCTGGCAGTTGTTTGTTATTCTCCATGTGTGAGGGGAAAAAGTGAGTTGCCCTTAGATGTGTTTGTGGGAGTGAGCCGTGATGACATGGCTAGAGAGGGAATAGGCTCTCGTCCTCTGGGAGGAAAGGGAGGGAGTGTGGGGTAGGCGGGGGTTGAAATACTGATGCACCACAGGTTTTTGCCATTAAGCCTGGTCCTTTTATCACTATAGCCAGACCTTACCATGTTTTATATGTATGCTCCCAATAAGCATTGCAAAGAGTAATGTCTGTGGTCTCGGAGTGACTTCATAAACAGCGGAAGACGGCAGAGTCCAGGTCGAGACATCTGTTGAGGGTTCAGGGTTTGTCTCAAGAGACAAATATGGTAACAATAAATCATCTGTGTTTTTCTCACAACAAGTAGAAAGGAGGTTTGCCATACATGATCTCTGGGTTTATGCTGATCTAACATAAGCTTATTGCATGGTACAGAAAGGGAAAACAATAGCTATGTGTTCTGAGCAAAAAAAAATCTTTCCCTTTGCTGTATCCCGCTGCTGAGACAGTGTTTTTGGAGTCAGTTGGGGAGAATTTAACATTGTTATCTAGCGGTCTTTCACTTAGCCTTTAATTATTTCCAAATGTTCCATCTGATTGCTATTGGCAACCTTTGCCTGTTTAGGCATGATGTGTTTGAAATGTGAGCAGGCCTTGGCTGGCACAGACCTATGGGGTAATATACAAGGTCTGACCTCTTACAAAAATGCTGGCCACATCTAACCCATGTAGTATACATTAATTTGGGAAGGAAATGAGCTGTTTGGAGCCTTTATTAAACCTTAGACCTGTTTTTATCAGCGATATTTGGGTGTGAAGTCCCTCTGTGAATGTGTTTAAATGGGTCATACTGATGTGAAACACAAAGTATGAGGATCGGGATGAGAAGTGTCAGGATGTGGTGATGCTTCTTAACCACCTGGGACCCCATGGTTGACTAAAGAACCATCTAACATCTATAACACAAAAGCAAATATGGATGTTGAGTGCAGACCTGTGAACATAAGTAAAAGTACTCCAGATGCCAAGTACTCCAGATGTGCACAGATCGCTAAGCTGTTTATTGCTGCTTACTGAGCTGTCCAACAGGCCAGCAGACAAATGAAGCTGGAAATACCACAGAGTGTCTTCAAATCCTGCTGCGTGAATCTATGCGAGTGACCAGACTCAGTCTGTGGAGTGGTGACTGCTGTGTTGAGACCAAAGGAGAGCATCTGTTATGACAACAAAACATTTCAATTTGTTTGTTATTGGTAGCTGTCAGAGCATATTTGTTTTTCTGATTTTCGCTTGAATCGAAAATCTTTAGCCAGTGAAAACTGCTACTTTAGTTCTTGGCTCTTTGTAGATTTAATGCAATGCTAATGAAAACCTTTTTTTTTCTTTTTTTTTCTCACTGAACTCAATTTTCACCAGCACATAGATTACCTGTGGATTTGTAATTTACATCTGTTGTCATTTATTGCTCATGACGTATAACCAGTCAGATAGCACTGTGAAATAGCTTAAAACCACAACACAGAGACTATAGATAGATTGAGGTGGCAGTATCAGAATCAGATTTCATCTATTGGATTTAGGATAAAAAAAAAGTAAAATTAACGCTATTGATTTTGAAATAATATCTTGATGCTTGTGAAATGGCTAACACTGGAAAAACAATAAGAGCATAGAGCTCTGACAACTGTGATAGTCAATAAAATTAAATCTGAATGGAAAGAATGCAAAGAGGTCATATAAAAATACCCACTGGTGGCATGTGACCTTTTAGAAATCTTTGTGATTTGATCACTTGAGTTTCAGACATTTTAAATTAATTTTAAGTATTGACAGTATACCGTATGAATTGGAACATGGCACACTGTGGCTCAAGTACTGTTATACTGTTATGTTAAAGACAGCCGGGATCTTTCCCCATCTCCAAGAAAACATGTAAATGACCATATACTTTAAATAAAAATAGAGTACTATAAAAATAGAACAACATATGAATGTTTCATGTGTCAAAATACTCAGCCTTCAGATATCTAAAAAAATTTAAATATTCATACATGATTTTTACAATACTACTACTACATACTCTATGGCCATTTTTTCCATTTATCATGGCTCTTTTTTCACTTTTCATAGGGCCCTTGTTCCGCAGTCCATGTGAGTTGCTGCCGGTGGGAGTGGGACACCCAGTGCAGGCCATTTTGAAGAGCTTCACTGTTCAGGCAGGTTGTTCAAGCAGGGGCACCACCAGCCTCCCCCAGGAGGTCCACATCATCAACCTGAGAGGACATGCCCCTGAGATGCCAGACAACACCCCAGCAGAGGTTAGTCATATTCAAAAACAGTATCTTTTTCAACTCTACATATGCTAGATTAGACAAGAATTTCAATGTTAGAAACTGGGATGTACAGTTATTTTCCATTAATCCATAAAGATAGTGTGAAAGATAATCCACCCTGAAAAAACTACATCATGATATAACTCTCTTCAGGCAAGTAGTAGCAGTCATTAAAGTAGTGCTACTTTCCATCTTCCTTGTTGTTTTGAGCAAATCTCTTTGTCTCACTCCTTTAAATAAACTTGGACCTCTTCTGACACCTTCTAATAGTGTTTTGTGGATTTTCAGTCTTAAAACCACTCCCTATTTAAAACATGGTAAGTCTTGTTACCACTTGCCATAGTTATAAGATGAATCATGGGCCTAGAGCCTTCAAAAATCGCTGTGTCTGGATTTTACACTGTGTCCCATGTTCCCATCCCCCTCAGTCACAGCAGCACGAAAAGCAGCATGTATGGACTTGTCATTGCAATTTTGACACTGATGCTGCTCATGTTTAAAGGTTGCTATGGCCAAATGTACAGACATACAGTCAGTATGACTACTCTGCGTCAGCCGCTGGCTTTGTGCTAAGTGTTTTGTACGATAACATGAATAAGCCATCTGTTGTCAAAACAAACAAAAAGAGTAATCTTTTGTTGTAGTCTGTCATAGTGCCTGTTTTGTCCATATTATGGGGAACTTCAGTTGAACTTAATTTGTTGTAAAAGTTGAGTAGTTAAGTAGTATACACCCTATAGTTTTCATTTGCAAGAATACAGGTGCATTGGAGCAAGGGGTCTAAAAATATTTAATGCAATCATTGGATAAGCATTTCAACAAAGTATCTTGTTTTGAAGGTACAGTAGGACCTTCAGGGAATGTAGTTATCATAATGTGTGAAAATTCAAAACATTATCACCTCTTAGTTTGCTGTCAATGGAAAACCATGTGTGTCAAACCAGATGAGAAGGATTTGCTGTTTCATCTAGATATAAATGTACCTGTGTCAAGATGAATTGTGAATCTACAGATTTCCACAACTTCGTTTCAGTAGATAGGATAAGATTCAAATTTCAGGAAATTCTCAAACCCAGAAGGAAGGATTGAAAACTATAACAATTAAACATATGGGGTCCTGTTAAAGCTTCCTATAGCTTGTGAGATTCACTGTCAAAATCTTTACTTACTCTCTAGAGTTTCTACTCCTGGTACTGATGAAAAAAGTAATGTTCATTAATACTTGCAAGTGATACTTTTTTTTAATCGGGCATTCATTTTTCAGTTTTCCACAGCCTATTTGATGTGATTTAATGCAGACAAATGCATGTAATCATCAGTAAATATTTGACTGAAATGAAATATAAAGCTCTACTTATCTAGTCATGTTTTACAGTCCAAACATTTGTGCTCATTCTGTACCTTTATTGTTCTTTCACAAAATGGCACGTTTTTTTTCTTTTTTTAATTCTTTCTTTATGTATAAAATAATTTGACGTGCACGTGACCTGTCATGGTATTTTTGTTATGGATAGCCTTGTGAAGTCTCTAGTGTTGAATCTGTAAAATCCATCTCCCCACATCGATTTATCTTGCTTTTGGTATCCCATCACCTCCATGGTCAAGTGAGGATTTATGCGGAGGAGGCAGACATCCAGCTGTCTGTCTCCCTGCCTACAGCCTTGGCTACAGAAGGTCAGTCCAGCTCATATTGTGATTAGGTATCCTGACAGAAGCTTCTTGCATGACTCGAGGTTGCTGCTTATGATTATATACGATCCTATAAAGGACAGAGGGACACAGTGCTTACTCTGGTTCTTGATAGGCTTTAACACCTGCAACATTGGCACAAATTGTCCCCCTTTTTTCTTCATAATGTTGGGCCTTCATGAGGACTGCGTCGGAGGGCTGAAAGGGCATCAGATGGTGTCCTCATTGAAGCAGTATGACCCTGATCTTTTGGGAATTCAGAGGGTGATAATCCATGTGTGATAAACTGTACTATGTACTATGTTTGAAATTAAAACTTGAACCATTGCTGAACTCTGATTACAGCAACACATCCACATGTAACATTTAAGGGGGCTAATTTTACTTTTAATTAAACACAATAGTTCAGTATGGATTTATTTTTATAAGCCTGAATCAGTAAAATTAGCTCCAGTAATTATACAACAACAACATGAATGCAGTACAGTAACAATAATGATATTTGTCACAATATAATGTTTTTCATATTAGGCGCTTTCCCACTTTAGGAACCTTTTGTAGTTCCTAGAAACTTTTGAGTTCCTGGAACCTTTTTTCCCATGTTCCCCCAGCATAGGAACTACGCAGTTCCGAGAACCTTTTTCGTTCCTACTCGTAGGCTGGGTATTTTTTTGGTTCTATAGGAACTATATGACAGAGATATTTGGTGATTGGTAGAGCCGAGAACATACCTATTTCCACATCTTGCAGTACTGTCATTTCTTGACATTAGACGCTGTATTTAACCATCCACGGTTAACATTCCCACGATGCGGAACATCAGCATTGTGGCCTCCTCATTCTCCATTCCAGTTTATAGTAGCGCTGTCTTCGACTTCCCTGTGTTGTTGAATTTGGCAGCACATCCTCACACCTGGTGCGTCACTCTGAGCATCTCACATTGCCACGTACGGGTCAGAAGCCCAGTTCATCAGAATAAGATGCTGAGGAACAACTTGTGCGTTAAAAACCAACGCTTGGTCGGGGGTTGGTATTTGATGCTTTGGGAGTGAGACAGCATTGAATTTGGCGGTTAAAGGAGACATTACTGTCACGGATGTCAGCGTCACACTGGCCCCTCCCTTGGCCCTGTGGGAACACAAACTGAAAGGTTCCCTAGGAACGATATAGTTCTTAGAACTCAGTTCCTAGAACTATTCTGTGGGAGCGCGCCTATTGTTATAATTAGCATTGTAGCGATAGATTTTTATGTCTTTATTTTGTTTACAATTTTAAAATGTAACTTTTTATGATCGAACATTATATTTTCATGGTTTTTCAGTGTTTTACTTCTATATTCATGAAATTTTCTAATGCTTGGCCAATGTTTGCAATGTTCTGTACATACAGAGCAATTTAAAACCCACAAACAACCATCTGTTTTCTTCAGGTTTCACTCAGGATGAAAAATCAACCATCACATTGTATTAAATTACAACATCAACAGATTTTTATCATTTTTGGCCATATTTACCAGTCCTAATTTTAATTCAACATTAATGTTTTATCCTTTTAATCATCTCATTTGGATGCGTGTAAATTCACTCTGAGAAATTGGTCTTTTCCTGTGTTTGCTTTGGCATGAGTATACCTTGCTAATTTTCTAAGTCAGCGGTAAAGTACCTGGTCAGGCTGTGATTATGTAAATCACATGGAGTTCTCGCTCTTCACCTCTCCTGATGGGGAAGGAAGTGGTGTCTGGGCCACAGAACAGACAGTATTTGGATGTTTTGAACGATGGCCTGCAGTAAAAGAGGTGCCTGTGGCTGAGATTTGGACGCGCAGGACTGACTGTCTGGGTCGAGGGGCTGTTGGAGAAAACAGTGCGCCCAAGTGACTCTTTACTAAGTGACTGCAAACCAGGACCATGACCAAGTAGAGAGATAAATCTGCTTTTGCACAAAGTTTTTAAACCAGACGTTGGGAGGTCACACGGTCAGTTTTGTGTCACTTTTATACACAAATAGGCATACATATCCTGCAGCTGCAACGTGTGAGGCCTGCTTCACATCTCTTTCACATCCATGTGTGAAAGTAGCAGCTCGACATTTATCCACATTTACAGTAAAGATGTGAGAGCAATGAATTGTTTCCTGCCTGAACCAGTGAACCTATTTCGTATGGATATTAACTGGAGGGTATGAACTGTTACTCAGAGAAAGAAATGCACAGCTGGACCTGACTCAAAATACACAGTTTGGCCTCTGGCCAATCTCTACACCAAAACTGACTTATTAAGTGCAACAGAACACCTCAGTAGTGACTGTGCGTTGTGCTTCATCAGGGATATAATCATACACAGTAACCACACCATAAGGGATTCAGGAGGAGGAAATATGTCACTCATTCATTAAAGAAGTGTTAATGTAGAAACACCACAGTAATATTTTGAAGAGATTTCTAAACCATATGATGACAATCCAACTGTTTTATACATGATTTAGTATGAACCTGGTAGATTTGGGGGATTTTTTTTTCCAGTTGTTTAATGTAATAATATTGAATTTAGTTAATTAATCATTTGCTTTACTAAGAATACACACTTGTTTTTTTTTGTTTTGTTTTTTTTCAGAAATCACAGCTGAATCAATGGATGATGGATATTTTGGGCCATGCAAGTTACTTAAACTAAGAAAAGAAGTTATTTATTTCCTTTCTTTAATCAAAGTTACACTACAACTTTTGAAAAACAACATTATACTATATCAAAGGTCTGTTCAAATTTTCACAGTTTTGTTTTTTTAAAATCATACCCTACACAAACTTTCTATTACAAAATGGACTTTTGTATTTATGAAATCTATCTTTCTGTCCATAAAATGAGCAGTTCTGACACTAGTTTGTCTAGACGCTCACTTATGTCTTTTAGAGTATTATTCACTTGGAGTGATGTAAAGAGTGATGATTTTTTTCAGCTCCAGTTTTTCACATCAGAGTAACAGAAGCCTCTTTGCCCGTGTCAGCCTCCAGAGGAGAGGCATGAAGCGAGACAGGAATGGCCTTGAGTAGGACTAGTAAAGTTACTTTTCTGTGCCAATATGCAAGTCCCAGACTGTGTGTCAGACACTAATGATTTCCTCAGATAATGGCAGAATGATTTTTTATATTCTAACCAGCTATTACATAGTATATGAAGGATCTAATTTTCCAAAATAATAGAACAGATGAAAGTTACGGTCAGGGTGAGTTGTGTTTTAGCCTCGGGGTCATATATCATCCAAGTTTAAAGCTCTTGGGATCTGAAAAAAAAAAAAAGCGTTTTCTTGGGTTGACTACTGACCTGAAGGTGTTGGTGTTTTGCCACTTAAGCTCTACCAAAACAATGACCTCACCCTGAAGTGCTTATTGCTGCTACCCCCACTCTTTTTTGATGGTGTAGATATCAGGTTTGAACATTTTTCCATATGCCTTTTTCGCCTGCCCAAGTGGCCTTTGCACCTTGCTAACAAGCCAGATGTCCATCATGTTGGCATTACAGCAAAATCCTGCTGTTGTCCTTTCATTGTCACTAAGTACAGCGGTGAAAAAATAAGCAACTTAAGAAAGGGGCCTGTCTGGGCATATAGTCGAGTAAAAAATAAACAAAACTGGGCAGCGATATCTCAAATCAGCCAGCTTTCTCTAATCAGTTTACCAAAAGCAAACATCGAACACACGCATTGGCTCTGAATGAGGGTGAGGCAGTGCAGATGATTGTTTTATCAGCTGGAATTCGTAGATATCTCTGACTGTGTGAGTCACTGGTGGAGCTCACCAGGCACAAACAACTGGTGAGAGCACACTGTCAGATATGAGGGAAAGTACAACACAGAGTGCTCACATATAGACAGCAGCGTTTTTATTCAAACTTTGTGCTTTTCTGTGTTCTGCCACTGTTACCAAATATAACAAAAGTTTGGCTGATTAGACCTATGAAATCTAATATTCATAATTTTGTTTTAGTTTCAGTACTTCGATACTCAAACCATTGTGTTTTTGTTACTCAAGAATGAGTCCTGTGATGCTCTTGGATGCTCAAATGTTTGTTCTAGAAAAGGCTATTCATGCTTTTCGTGGTTTTAGAAGGCACTGAAGGAGGTTATTGAGGAGTAATCATTTGCATTTTTTGTCCTTACCACGAGAGGCCACTAAATTCTACACACCAGAACTTTAAAATCTAATACTACCTGTTGAATTACGTTTTTGTTTCTGACTTTCCCCACTTTTTTGTCTTCCCATTTGTTTATTCCATATAACAGAGAACAAAAAGTTAAGGAATCTTAAACAGGTAAAATTATAACAAATATACTATGTAAATGATCAAAACCCTGCAGTGGCTTTATATTGTAGTAATCCATATGATAACCTGTGGTTTGACTTACAACATGGCATAATGTCGGATATAAAACAATTTTCAGTTTTGGGGAGGGCTATCTTACTTCACAGAGGGTAATCTTGTACTACCCTCTCCACTTCTTCCCCCTAACTCATTTTATTTTATTTTAGCATGTCCTGCCATTCTACCGTATCACTCCAAGATTGTTATCCAGAGGTCCCGTCTCCCTTTGACGTGTGTTCTGTCTTTTTTCTTGCTGTTTGCCATTGAACTGAGTGCAGACTGATTAGCATCACAGTTCAGGGGGAAAGGCTCCAGGTAGCATCCCCGTCGCACTTAAAAAATGTGGGTGGCAGCTGATAAGAGCGGTCAACAAGTTAAGGTCCTCTTCCACTCTTTTGCCCTGGCCGCTGTTTCCCTCTGTACTCCCTCAGTGATCCAGAAAGAACCAAGATCGAGACAGACAAGACACACGCACATACATGCACACATCAGATAACGCAATATGATTGGTCCCAGGCAGTGTGCTGCTCTCCTTATGTAACCAGTCCTCTCTGTTTTCAACTTTCATTTTAAAAATGTTCCAGGGTTAAACATGCAGCTTTTTTTCCCATTCTCTTTAGTGTTTTTTTTTTTTTTTTTTAAGAATCTGGGATATATTTTAACCCTCCATTTTAAACCATGAAACCCCCTTTCTGTTTCTTTTCCTTGACTCTGTATTGTATTTTTCTGTTTCATGTCTTGGAGTACAGTACGTTGTCTTTCTTTCTCAAGCTGATTATTATTTCCTGAGAGGTAGAGTGTTTTTCTAGATTAGTCTTACTTTTTGGCTAATTAAAGGATGTTGTGGGTTTTCTCCAAATCAGTACAAATCATCAAGCACTTAATTAACTCAGTCAATAGAGGAAACTCCCTTTTCCTGCAAGGACACTGAGCTTCACAAATCCTGAGCTGTGACAGCAGGGCAAATACTGGTTACACATAATATTCTACCGCAGGTATCACATTACAGTGTTGATCTAAAGTGTTTATGAAGCACACTTGAGCCTAAGTGTAGTTTGGTTGGCCTGAAAAGTCATGAAATTGCAACAACATGCTCAAGACAGTGCAAACAAATCACCCCTAACAATTACAGTGTCACAACTAGCAGGAGGCTCTAGCCATGTGGACCTGTTATTCAATAAAGGCTTGAGAATGATTTATCATTCAGGGATTCGTTCCAGTTGGTGCTATGTTTATTGTTGGAGCTGATTGAGAGCTTAAAGTTGAAGCTCTATTGTTTTTTCTTTATACGTTTCCATTGTTTACACATGCTACCAACACTAATGGTATGCTCTATGACAGGCCTAGCTTATCCTGCTACAGCTGTCGTCCCTTGTGTAGAGTTTTATTTCAGTAACCAGATAGGTCTAGACAAGCTTCCATCCTTGACTGCTGGTAAATGCGCCCCGTAACTGTAATGGACTCTGGATGGCCAAATCCCTGTGCCAACCTTCTGATAATCAATCAGGCGTGGCCTCTCGCCCCCCATCAGTCATTTCTCTTCTGAGACCTCTGAAGGTAGCTGCACCAGGGACAACTCAGTGCCACTTGATCCTTGCAAACACATTAAAGGTACTTTGATGCATAGTGTTTCTGCACCTCTTCTCTCCACACCCTGGCTGTGTGAGGAGGTCTTTTGATTCACACACTAGTCTTAAAAAACATCTGAGCAGAGATGCACAGCAGCTGCTGACGAGTCCTCAGCACCACTTATGTTGTGCAATGCAGCTCCTGCCTGATAGAGACTGGCATTATCACTGTTTACTTTTACATCTTGAATAACAGGAGATAGTTACCATACTTTTCCCTTTTTTGCTGTCTGTGCCTCTTGGCATTTTGTCTCCTTTGCACTCTGTTTTTGCCTGTGTTTTCAGGTGACTCACGTCTTCTGGAAATGGTTCTGTCTGGGTTTAGAAATTCTTCATCTTTAACAACTCTCTCTCCTTCATTTGTTGTCCACCTTTCTCTTCCATCTCTCCTTCCATCTCTAAGAGCCAAGACCTCAAAGCCAGGCCAGGTATGATTATATCTGGGTTGTTGTTATTCTCATAGGAGCGATGCACAGCTTTTTCCGGAGTCTGGAATAAAAAAAAAAGAAAGCAGTTACTCTCACTGATCTGTTTGTTTGGATCACCATCCACTTTACTTCATAGATAAGTGTTCAGTAATTTCTTCCATCTCCTTCTCTCAGAGGGACTTTTTAATGATTTTAGCAGCGCTTTCATGGACACCATCACTAAACACTCCATTTGTGTTACTCTCCCTCAGGGCTTACATCTGTGGAGGACTGATAATTAGGCTTTGATGCCTCATCTTCACTATGTAGATGCTGTCAGCATCTTTTTCTTGTTAAATGGCTTCATGTAGCATCACAGTGACAAGCCTTTGAAGGCAAAGTAGCTGTCAGAAGATAAAAATCTCACTTCCCTGTGTTGAATATAGGACACATTGACGAGTTTTGTGAAGAAGTGTTTGTATGGGTAGAAGACAAATAGTGCAGAAAGGTAAAGTGTAATGAAAGCATTTGCTGCTAGTGTCCTAACCTAAATTTATTAAACAGGTCTGATTGGTTTTTAACACAAACCTACTATTGCACAACTTAATCTTGTCTGATAAAGAAATTAAGCTTCTTGAAATAAAGGGTAGAATACTACTTTTAGAGGCATCATAATGATGCATACTGGTGTGTATTTGACCCTTGCATTCAACTACAATACACATTTATGGCAGTATTAACTCCACCAAAAGCCAAAAGCCACAAATTTGATTTTCATTTCTCATCTCAGGTTTAAGAATAATGAGCTGCTATGTGATGCCTTTATCTCTAAGAGATTTTCTTTCCTTATAATATGAGTTGGACCATTACCTTATGATTCTGCTTTGTGCATACAAGATGTTTGGCCAGGATTTAGTTTAATTTAGAAACCAAGAGATGGTTCAGCTGTCGTACAACTATCAGTGAGTCCTTTGTTAATAAACTGAATTATAGAACAAGTACAAATACCATTCACCTGATAAACTGGAAAGGCTTCCATTTATCACTTTTGTCATGATCTCAAACACACTAGGTGCTTTTCCATTGGATATGCGCAAAAGTTTACTGATATTTGGCCTACTAAATGTCGAAAAAGCAGAAGTGCTTAATGTCCGGTTTTCCATTAAATCACAAATATGATGATTTGTTTCTTTATTATTGCAAGATGACACAAGAAGTCATTCCATAAACATGGAGATGGATGTAAATATCATGTTGTTTCACAGATATATTCATTATTATTACCTCCGCCAAGGAGGTTATGTGATCATGCTGGTATGTTCGTTCGATCGTTGGTTGGTTCGTTCGCTGCTATTCTCCCGCATGCCACAAGGGGTCAATACAGCCATTGTAATTTTGAAAGGTACATTTT
>JAPTYR010000019.1:24987538-25000465 GCA_029814505.1 Siphamia roseigaster | reverse complement strand
CAAAATCTAATCACTTCCAGATCTCCCCATTTCCGACCTTCCCTGAAAATTTCATGAAAATCCGTCCATAAGTTTTCTAGTTATTTTGGTAACAGACAAACAGACAAACAAACAGATAAACCAACGCCGGCAAGAACATTACCTCCTGGCGGAGGTAATAAAAATGACATGGTTTCCTGCAGATTAGATGGGATATAACACTGGATGCTTTTATTGTGAAGGCAGGAAGTGTGCTGTGTGTTGTGCTGCTGACTATGCATTGATGTGTCTTCAGACGGAGCTGTGAGAAATAAAGTGTATGTGAAGTTAGACTTTGCTCTTTCCTTTACACAGGGCTGTCAGGGCTCATCCTTCAGATGCTCAGTTAAACCATGTTTATGTTCAAATCTTCTTCTTTGCTTTGTATAATATCTGTCAACATCCATTCTTTAGTTCACCTTACTCTAGCTGCGAAAAAAGGTCCTTCCATTTCAGTTTTACGCAATATACCATTTGCGATATGCCCGAAAAACCACCTCTTTCCAGTGCAAAAACTTTTAACTGAAAAACGAGAGTTTTGTCGAAATTGTCATTTTTCCATTAGGTAATTTTTTTTGCAAGTTATATTTGCGATATTTGAAGGTCAATGGAAAAGCACCTACTGTAATCCCATATACCAAAACTTGTGTTTCCAAAATTTTCCAAAGTTTTACATTGTTTTAATTCAACTGGTAATATGAGGCTCCTACTCTGAATTATCTTAATATAGAAACTCTCAACTCATTATTCACTTGCAATCATTGCGATTATTGAAGGCTTGTTTTATTACCTAAAGTCAAAGGAAATTGACTATATTTATTGTAAGAATGAAAAGACAATATTTTGTGAGCTGTGATTGCTTATGTTACTGTAGGGGTCTATTATCATTTAATGTGGATCCTTGTGGGCTGAATTAGTGATTTACAGGCTTTTACAGCTGACACGCAGAATGGGGCTAATGTGATTAGTCTGGGAATACAGATGAGCGGAAGTTTGAATAAGTGTCAGACAGATTGGCAGCTCTCTTCAAAGGTGACAGAACAATTGAACTGAATGTCTAACAGCTTTTCAGAAAGCTTTGGTAATAGCAGTGTTTACCAGTTGTTGAGGACTATTTTTAAGATCCGTGTTGGATTTAATAGCTGAGATTTTTGCCACCTGACGAAATTTGGTCCAAGTGATCCGAGCAGTTGAAACAAGAAAACAACAGTTTGAGTCCCAAAACATAGTTTGTTTTCCCTGTCTTACTAACAGACTGTGAAAATCTATTTTAATGGCAGTCTGAGAACCAAAGGCATAGTTGCATACTGTAGAGATGGTAACAGCGGTCTGCCACTTTCTATTTTTTTCACTGTTAACAAAGACTCCACTGTGTGAAAGTTCAGATCCCACTGAGGCTACATATCATAGCAAAGCAAGTGCCTTTTAGGGAGAACACAGCATGCCGTCTTTCTGAGTTTATCAGGGAGTGAGTACATAAACAAACACAAAGCCTGATAAAGATTGTCTACAACATTGTAGTGCTGCAATTACACAGGGCTAGTAACTGTGTATCATTGTTTTTATTGTAATGCTAAGGGAACATGAGAAAATCAAAGCAATGATATTAACACAGGGGAGCTGTGTAAAATGAAATCATGTCATGTACAGTGATTCATCTTGTATTGACTGTTACATTGCACATTAATACTGTTGTACTAGTGTATTCTATGTTCTATTCTATTATGTTGCTGCAATTTCTTTTGTCTTTAAAAGGTTGAGCTGCATCTGAAACCCATCCAGTCTCTGCTGCTCCACCATAAACCCCTGGTCCTTGTGCTCAACTCCCCCCAACCACTGATCTGGAAGATCAAGACAGAGAACCTGGCCCCGGGCATCAAACGTACCTTTCATGTGAGTCCAGCATTACTAAAAGCCTTCAAATCCTGCTTCCTAAAACCATGTCTTCATTTCCTTACAGGCTAAACTGTATCCTTGTTTCAGCTCCCTTATGCTCACAGTGAAATATTAAAGTGATGTTAATTTGCTCATGAGGCATTTTTAACTCCAACAGAGGATTCCCATGATGATGCTTTGCATGCAAACAGAGTTTGTGATACCTCTACAGCAGCTATTGTTAAGTGAGTCATTTTTCTGTGTATACGCAAGCATTATGAGAAATCCATGCATAGTAATGAATCTACAGCAGATGAGTTCTTTCCATTTTTCTTCCAAAACAATAATGGTAATAGCAGTGTTTAATAGTGTTTTAGGCAAACATAGACACGCATTGCTCTCATTCAGCATGGAAAAAACATATTCATTAAAAGGGTAAAATGTACTTGTTCAGCTTCATTCACCCTCCACTAACAAAAAACAATTGTTGTTCTGTGTTGCTGTTAACAACCACAGGACTGTATCCCCACCCCCTAACAATTATAAACAATTATAAACATTTCTGTTGATAGACTGGCAGCTGTTCAAATCAGACATTCCCAAACGCAAAACCAGTGTGACGTAGCAAGCAATAAATCTGAGTAGAGGCACAGTTTGATTGTCTTTACACCTGTTGATATCTGTTAAAATACATGGCTTATTAGTTTAAAAATAATTTAAATATTTGTTGTTGTTTTTGGCGACAAATGTTCCAGGGAAGGGACGTGTTCCAGATACACAGATACAGCTTCAGATAAGAATAACTCATTACTGGCTTAAAGTTAGCTGCACTATTAAAATAACTGATGGAGATTCAGTTTAAGACCAGGGTACAAACAGGGAAAAGAGAAGATGTTTTGGTGAGGGGTATTGTAGTGCAGTGGGAGCCAGGTCCCCTGGAGAGCCAGCCATATTTAGTAGAGGGTACCAGGGGGCCTTGGTGGGAAACTTGGTTTTCTTGTTCAAAGACTGTGAATCACATGAGAAAATCATAGCAAACTTGGACCCACAAACCCCAGCCATGGCTTAACCATGCTATATTGCTAGGAAAACCTTTTTCTTGTCTTTCCTTCTTTTCTCCGCTGAAGGCTTTTCTGAATTTTTTGGCTTCCCAGCGGTAATCATTTTCAATTGTATGTTAATACCACAACATTCTGAAATAATGCCCCATCAGGTATATTATTACCATATGTGGCCAAGTATTTTCTTGCTTACCTATCATGCGCAGAACATCCTGCTGTGAAAGCCAGTGTGACATGGAGAATAACATATATGAATTGTGAAATCCTTGCATTACGCACAGGCTCTCTCACACACACACACACACACACACACACACACACACACACACACACACACACACACACACAGTTCATTTTATAGAAAGAGCTCAGTGTTCTTCTCATATATTCTCTGCAGCCCAGCCCCTTTGACATTTAGAGCAGCCAGAGTATTAATATGCCACTTCAAGGTCTTTTTAAATGGCATCTTTTTTTTTAAAGACATTTCTAACATATGGCTTTCATTAAAAAGACACAGTATTGTCTGCATTAACTGTGATTATTGTATATTCGTCACTTAAAAAAATCTCACTTGTAGATTTCATAGAAAGAACTTGACAAAGTAAGATCCAAGTGCAAAATGCCAAATGCATCTTTTCATTATTTCCTGTAGTAATGAGAATGTTCTCATGTCAAATCAAACTTAATGCATTTCATACAGATGGATGTGCATCTGGCATGCCTGTGTTTTCTTAAGCTGTGATAATGTGTGGCCAGCAAGATGAGTGTTTTTCTATGCAGACCAGCAGGTCAGTATCACAGTAAATGTCTCCCCTTGTCAGTGGTGGCAGACAGAAAGCAGCTGACAACCATCATTAAAGGCTGTAGTACTAGCAGAGCTGTTGCTGTGTGTCTAATGATGTTGAATATCAGTGCTTTTGCAGAACAAGGGGTTTTCAACTCTTTATTATGTCATATGCAACATTAAATGATAAGATAAACCTCTGTATTAAAGGCATGTGTATATTCAGATTGACTCTACAATAACAGAAGTCAAGATAACAGCATTTTCTTTTCACCTTTCAGTTTGATACTTATCTGACATGTAATTGCAGTTTTTCAAGTGGGTCGAGGAAAGATGTCAGGAAAGTTAACACTGAAAGATGAGATCCCTAGAGTCAGACAATGCCCAGGTAATGGCTTTGACTGAGTGCGGGGCCCCTACTGAATTAGGTGTTAAGTGTGTGGTGTTTGAGTGACAGCACAGAGCCCTCTAGCAGTGTAAGCTATTGGTATCTTATCTACCAGCCTGACTATACTTGGCTGTAATTCAGAGGAGTTGCCCAGATGACACTTCTGTTCTCAGATTCTCGTCACAGTGACACCTGCTTAACATACCATAAAACATCCTGTGTTAAGACAAAAACATATTTTTGTGTATTCCAACAAATTTCTGTTCACTTAACACAGTTTCACTCCACCAAATTTTCATAGCTTTCTTGTTTTTGAACACCACATACTATATATAGTGTAATGTTAAGACCATAGCTTTTAATATAAATAGAACGAAGCAGCTTTCTTATTTCTAGCTGGAAACTATGAAATAACACAAAGTAGGCATTTTGACTTTCTTGTATGTCTTATATAAAGCACTTTGAATTGTCTAGTACATGAAATGTGCTATACAAATAAATTTGCCTTGCCTTGCCTAGGCTAAAGTAATCTCTGAACCATTTTGTATTTACTCCTTATTTTTCTTTATTCTTCATTAAACCCATATGCATTTATTGCTAGTGCTAAAAATCTGAGAGTTGCTAATTTGATGATAAATAAAATCCTAATATTTTTCAACTTCAAATTAAAGAATATCGTAGGATAATGAAAGTGTAAACTTGTGAAACCTGTTAATCAATATTACATTTTATAGTATATAATGACAGCTGTGATGGTGTGAGACGATAGGAAATAGAATTTCTTTTCAACAGAAGTTTACCTTAAAAACTTATGTGGGCATTGAATGACAGTTAGGTTTTATGGTTCCACATGCAGTCTACATGCACAATTCATACTGCTTGTCTGTTGTTGCTGCTAGCCAACTTGTATTAACCAGACAGTCAACTATTGAACTGCAGCACAGAAAGTGGAATACCTCCAGTAATTTTAAGATATGGGTATCTTGCCTTTTGGGGGAAACAACACTGACATTCAAGTATGATTTTTTTTTTACAACAATAATGATAATCAGTTAAATTATACTCTTATTTTATGAGTGTTGTTATGGCACCTGTATAATGGTTAAGGGGGCATTGGTACAAAACAGGTTGAGAACCGCTGGTGTAGAGTAACAGAGTCAAGAAGAATGAGCTTTGGGACTTAACACTTCAGAACAGAAACCCACTGCCAGACCTCCCTCACTCTGCCTCTCCATTGGAGAAGCTGTTTCCTGGGGCTAATTGGACTCTGAATCAGGACTGCCAGTCCTTGTTTCCTGGTCCCACAGCTCTGGGCTCTGTGGACGCAGATGGGCTGCCTGGAAAAGCTTCAGAGATGTTGAGCACACTGTTGCTGTTGGCCACTGGACCTTGCTGGCTTTTAAAATACCAGAATCCAGACTTTTGTTGTAAAACATGCTCTCTGTAGTACAGCTTGTCAATCTGCAGCAGGCAGGAATCACCATGGGTCTGAAACGACATGAAATATGAACACTGAAATCACGCCAAATTTTATTTTACCAAGGGACAGCAGGGGGTTGAAATATGGCCTTTATTCAGAGTGTGCTGTTTACTCTATGTTTAAATTTTGAGGGAAGACAAAATGGCTGTATTGCATCTCTGAAAAGGCTGATCTAGAGCAAATGTTATATAATTCTTCATGGAAGAACACTGTAAAGTTTTGCTGTTGGCTTGTGCTCCATATTGTTTGTTTGCCAAGCTGTGCTTTTTTACTTTTTTTCTTTCATTACATGAAAGCATGTAGTATGAGATCCATCGCTTCACACAATTGAGCGGTCTCCTCACTGTAATTGTTAATGGAAACCACTATTGGTTTTTATCTAGAGACGGCAGAGGAATGCTCCAGAGTGGCGCTGAGACATATGGTATTGTTTTCTCCACAACAGAGCTTGCCAGTTCACATGAACACAGGCACATCTGCAGCAAGCATCGTCATTTGGTCTCTATATCTCATTAAGACAGGGAAGATCAAATCAGCCTCAAAAGCATTTCTCACATTAATTACACCAGAGAGTTATTGCATGTTCATATTATCTATCAGGGTTTTCTGCACCTTCCATCACCCTCTTCTGTTTGCAACACCTCCTAATTTCCAAACAGTGTTTTGCGATTTCCCAGGCTCCAGGGATTGCTCAGTGCGAATGCAGTGGAGAATTACAGCTCTATGATAATTGATCTCAAACATTTGGCATGCCTTTTCCCTTTTACTGCACATATGGCCATGTTATGTTAATGCTTATAGGCAGAGAAGGCAGGAAATAAACTTTTTTTTAAATGTTTCAGCAGCACTGACAGATGTGCTTTAAACACAAGATAATAAAGAAAACCACTATCTAACTATATAAAAGGCAGTGGATTAAAATTGTGCTGTCTGTAAGATGCCTGCCTGTGAACATCATTGTCAGTGAAAAGTGAAAATACAGGAGTTTCTACCATTACAAACATGAAAGCATGGGTTGCAATCCCCCCGATATGCTTTAACTAACTTCTACATTCTTTGTTTGCTCTCAGCTGCCAAGTCTGAAGAATTCCTCTTAAGTTGAGGTAATATTCACTTTTCATCTAGTTCAGACTCCAAACACATTACAAGGTCTTTACAACAAACAAAATTTACCTTCAAGACAGTTTTGGCAGTAATGGCAACAGATTGCTTAATAAAAGAGGTCAACTCTATTTTCATATATTGATGTTATGCTTTGCTTGGCAATCAACTGCTGCTTGTAGTTCAACATGAGATAGACATTTCAGGAGGCCAGCATGAAACCAACAGGGAGATTTTTTTTTAAATCTGTTCTACAGTCTAACCTATTCACTGAATGCCTATCTTGGTTCCATAGTAATATTTCAAATGAATCTATCAAATGTACTATTAAGAGTCTTGTAATGCTTTTAGTTGTCTATTACCAATAGAGCGCAGCATCTTGTAACAAAAACTGCATGACAACTTATGTAATTTTACACAATGAAGAAGGGTACTCAGAGATTGTCTTTCTTGTAAAGGAATCATGTTCCTATAACTGTAGCACTTCGTTTGTCAGCAGTTTGAGTCTTCTTGGTCTGTCAACTTGGTATGCGACAGGGCAGAAAGAGAGAGAGTTTGTTAAAGCCCAGAGTGGGTCCCTCACTTCCCCGATTCAAATTCCTGAGGTTTTTCAGAGTTCTGGAAGGCCTGGAGCTAATTTGACTTTCAGGCTTTCCCCCTGTAATTCTTTGCGACTAATTACAGTCGTATTCCCGCAATTAAACTGATAAACTGTGCTGAGCTTGGCAAGGTTAGCACTTACCCCCCCCCCACGCCACCACCACTACTACCTCACCAACTCAGGGCACTACCTCTCGGCTGTCTTCGGTCATTGCTACAGCTACTAAGCGTTAGCCACCATCTTTCTGTTAGTTCCTTTTCGTCATAGTAAACACACTAAAAATAAAAATGGACATGGATTTGAATTTTTTGACAGAGTCTGTATCCTCAACCCCAGTATTTACTGCCTCTGGTGACAATGCCAGGAACACTGAGTGGAGCGTCCAGAGGTCAGACAGATGTTGTGCATGAAGAGATTCAAATAGTTATGTCTAAAAACCTTAAACACCCTACTGGATACTTTTCTGTTATCATAAAAATGTGATTGCAATTTACTTCTTATGCTTTATAACATCATCACAAAGAATAGGTCTTACGTGTTTCTGTGGGATTCACATGGATTTGTCAGTTTAATGTTTTAATTGTGAGCCTGCCAGCAGCATCTTAACTGAATGCTCCGGCATACAGATAGGGTACCTTGGGATTTCGAAAAACAAGCCTGGAAATAAAATGAGGTAGGCTGTCTAGACCGTGTGCTTGGACTGATTTGGGTGCTGGGTAGGTTTTTCAGCACATGTGAATGTTTATCTCTCTGAAATGAAGCATATGGGCTGAGCTCCATTAAGTGCCAAAGGGTTGGTCCCTCCTAAAAATGGCAAGACTGGTTTCCCTGACAAACACACATCAACACTTCCTTGCCTTTTGTATTATTTATTACATGTTCATTTTTCATCTGTTTTTTTTTTATCATTATTACTGACTGCCTTTGAAATCTGGATTCTACAGAGCAGCTGCAACTGGCATCACTGCAGTCTTTTGCTAATCTATAAAGTGCAAATATGTAGGTGTAGAAGTACTTTTATAATAGTTTAACCTTTAGGGGTCCTAGCATCTTTACTTGACCATGTGCTTAATTGTATTTTTTACCTGTTGCATGTATAACCAACGTCTACCAATTGTCTGTCTGCTCTTTTTGCCCTTGTGGCTGTTTCGAAGCCGACCTAGACATTTGTGATGACGCACTACAACACAGTACACCGTGTAAACATTGGAAACCAGACACCCTTATTGTGTAGAGGAACATGTGTAAAAATACGCAGGGCATATTTGTACAAGTTTTGAAATAACGGTTGGGATGGAGTGCGAAGGATGGGTTTCACCGATGTTTAGAGAGTGGGTTTAATTTTGGAAAGGCCTCGATCTTTTTTCAATCTTCTTGCAGCTTCTGTGTTTTGACAAACTTTTTGGTAAAATACCGTAAGGATGAGTAAAGTTTATTTGGCCTTCATCTGTATACTTTTCTTGAAAGAGGGTGTACTCAGAGTTTTGATCTCTTCATTAAAATGCAATCTGCCACAAATACTTATCTCCTCTTTTCCAAGGTATTTTCTACAAAATCTGGACAAAATAATGTGTCTTTCTCTTTAAAATAATATGAAGGCAGTTGTATCACAGTGCACTGAACTGAGCAAACACTGAAGTAGCGCTTTAGCCCTCTAACTCTCCTGCATTTTCTCCACCTGAAGGTATGTGAAGGATCAGAAGTTTACTTCCCCCTCTCCTGTCAAATCCAAACGGAGACCCTTCCCCATGGCAACGAGCACCTCCTTAACTGGGCCCAGAAGAAGTACGGGGCAGTCACCTCTTTCTCTGAGCTCAGGATGACTCAAGACATCTACATCAAAGTAGGAGAAGGTTAGTACTGGATTCTCAAAATTCCCAAACATAGCTCCAAAGCCCCAAGCCACATCTCCCCATTCCCCTTCAACCCACAGAACTTAACTTTGCTTTGGTGTTTGAGCATCAGCTCGAGGTTTCCATGGACTCCTTCTTCCCCCATCAGCCATTCTCCGATTCACAATGTTAGAGGCTGCCTTATTGTGGTTGTTTACAGCAGCAAGAAATAGAGGCATAAAGTCACATCAGTGCAGTAGTTGAGCACCCACTGAAAAATCAGTTTGCATTTTGTAGTTTCTTTGGATACTTGAACTTTCCTGGACACATGAATGCGCTGTATGTGCAGAGTTTGACACAGTCAGCCCGTTTTTCACATGCATATGAAGAGCGGAGAAATTCAGAACTTAAGATATCATTGTTAGGTAACAAGTACTATGTATTTTCCATTCACAGAATATTCCAACCTTTTCAAACAAATATCGGAAAAGTGGCCAATTTTGTCACATACTATGTCATTTTTTTAATCCTCACCATTACAGATTAAACTGTATCTACCATTACCAAATTAGATATCCTGGATAGAGATGAGATAATCTATTTAAGTTTTATTATTT
This sequence comes from Siphamia roseigaster, assembly GCA_029814505.1. Classification (NCBI taxonomy): domain Eukaryota; kingdom Metazoa; phylum Chordata; class Actinopteri; order Kurtiformes; family Apogonidae; genus Siphamia; species Siphamia roseigaster. The sequence goes on along the minus strand of JAPTYR010000019.1, from coordinate 24,990,708 downwards.
TTAGTGACATATATGCATATTAATTTTTCCTTCTAATAATCAAGTGTGTTGTATGTTTCATTTGATATCCCTTTTCTGGTTGACTGAATGAAATGATCTGTTATATTGAATAAAGCCACAGATTTCTCTGAACTTGAACCATATTGAAACATTTCATGTAAAGGAAGTACACAACTCAACAAACTACACAATACAGGTGGCACGGTGGTGGCACATTGGCTGAGCGGTTAGCGCTCTTGCCTCACAGCAAGAAGGGCCGGGTTCAGTTCCCGGACCGTGTGGGCCTTTCTGTGTGGAGTTAGCCTGTTTTCTCTCCCTTTGTTTGGATGGGTTTCCTCCTGGTGCTCCGGTTTCCCCCATCACCCAAAAACAGAATCACCTCCAGCGAGGTGATTCTGACCATGAGCCTGGCCCTACAGCGGGAGATGGATCCCCGGGCGCCACGCATGGCTGCCCACTGCTCCTTACTGGTTGCCCCAACGGCATCATAGGAAGGATGGGTTAAATGCAGAGGACAAATTTCATTGTACAGTTGTTGTATAATGACAATAAATTACTTTACCTTATTATTTGTCTGTCTCTATTCATCCACAAGCTTTTGTTCATTATTTTCTGTGTTTTATGTTGTCTGTTTATTATCCGTTTACTTACTGTATATAAATCCCTTAATTTAAATTATATCAAGAAGTATAAAGGTAATTTTTGACTGTGTAAGTCAAAGATCCTTGTACACTAGGATCAAAGAATTCACATATTGATATTAAATGTCACAACTTTGATATTATTTGGTTGATTAATAATCTTAATAATATTCAGGTCTTTCCCATTGTTTTGCCTACTTAAATAAACAATGATGGTGTCCAAACACGACATTTACGCCGTAAAGATTCCATCTTCATGTCTTAAACTAATGATGAAATACAAGTATTTTGCTATTAAAAGTATAGATCATTAATTATTAATTTGATTAATTAGTAACCCCCAATTCACGCGACAGTGACATCCCATTCTTATTCCATAGTTTAAAATTACATTGCAGTGTTCTGCAAATGTGTGTGTGTTTATATTTATGATTATTATGATCCCCATTAGCATCAGCAGCGTACTGCTTCAGCTACTCTTCCTGGGATCATTTCACATCTCACATTTACAAGAATAAGGAGTCATAGACAATCAGAAAAAGAACATACAAATGCCATATCACACAAACAAAACCTCAGGCAAGATGCAGAACGACCAAGCACAATCATGAACATTCATTTGTCATAGTACATTTTGAGTTGCTTCTTGAATCCACAAACAGTATTTTGTTGTTTTATCATCAATGGTAAAGCATTCTATTCCTACATGGCTTGAAACAACTGTACGCTATACTAGTTTTCCCTTTTGGGAGTCTGAAACTGCCCTTCAGAATTCCTGGTGAGGTAGCTGTGTATTTCTACAGAAAGGCAGCTTTTGGTAAAATATAGACAGTGTTTATGTTACAATAATATTTCTTAGAAAGTTTGTTATTGTATACAACCATCTGTCCTTCACCCAAAACCAGGAAAGTTGTTTATGCATTTATGGTACACTAGTTTGATAATGACATTTTAGAGCCACATGTGCAGCTTTGTTTTACACCAACTGTAATTTATTAACATTAATTAATGAACTGTTTGATTGAACAAATCAGTATCATGGTGATGATGTTTTGTGTTTTTTTTTTGTGTGTCAGAAGGATTTGTGGGTTTCCCAGCTTTTCCACACCTAAACCTTACCAGTAGAAAAGCTGCGTTGTCCAAAATCTCAGATTTTGGACAAAGAGACTTTGGACATATCCATCCAATGTCTCATCACACTTACAATCTGACAGAATCACCTAAGGAGGAACTCTTCAGTCAGATATAAGAACTGATTTTCATAATATCTTATATTAATGTTTTAACTTGTTTATAAAAGGGCATTTTTTTCCAGTGTAATATGATAAAATACCTGATTTACACTGGGGAAAAAAGCAAAACCCAGAGGGTAATATTAAAATAAATGGTGATACATCATTTCATAAAGGTTAAATAGAGAGGGACGTGACTATACAGCAACCATGTGGGTGTGTAAGGGTTAAATGACTTGGTAACTCCTCCCTTGATAATCTGTCTGCCTTTGACCATAAATGTTCATGAATATTGAGTTGACCATTAGATTGTAGTGCAGTCATTCATCTTCCTGCATTTGCATGGTCAGCGCTGTGTGTGAACGTCAGAGTGTGTAACAGATCTGCTCGCCTTTGGAAAGCATATCACACAAGTGACTGGCAACCTGTCACAATGATTACAGTGAGTGGGGGTCAATCTGCTTCCTATAGCACTGGATAAAGCCTTTGTCGTGACATTGTCTCATGGCTGTTTCGATGGACAAAATACCCCCCCCCCCCCCCCACACACACACACAGAAAAATCTGGAGAAAAAATGCAACAAAAAGTCCAGAAATGAGAATGACTGCGGTGAGTGTTGATGGAGAACGTGTGTAAAACAGATGTTGATGTGAAAACTGATGCATTGAAATTAATGTTCAAACATGGACTGAAACAGTTTCATACATAATAATAATAATAATAAATACAAACACAAACATATGAAGAATCTACAGGAAGAACCCACTGGTCTGTCTGTCTGTCTGTCTGTCTGTGTGTCTGTGTGTCTGTCTGTCTGTCTGTGTCTGTCTGTCTGTGTGTCTGTGTGTCTGTCTGTCTGTCTGTCTGTCTGTCTGTGTGTCTGTGTGTGTGTGTGTGGGTGTGTGTGTCTGTCTGTCTGTCTGTCTGTGGCTGTCTGTCTGTGTGTCTGTGTGTCTGTGTGTCTGTCTGTGTGTCTGTGTGTCTGTGTGTCTGTCTGTGTGTCTGTCTGTGTGTCTGTCTGTGTCTGTGTGTCTGTCTGTGTGTCTGTCTGTGTCTGTGTGTCTGTCTGTCTGTCTGTCTGTCTGTGTGTCTGTCTGTGTCTGTGTGTCTGTCTGTCTGTCTGTCTGTCTGTGTTTCTGTGTGTCTGTCTGTGTCTGTGTGTCTGTCTGTGTCTGTGTGTCTGTCTGTCTGTCTGTGTGTCTGTCTGTGTGTCTGTCTGTGTGTCTGTCTGTCTGTGTTTCTGTGTGTCTGTCTGTGTGTCTGTGTGTGTGTGTGTGTGTGTGTGTGTGTGTGTCT
>JAPTYR010000019.1:24973825-24987438 GCA_029814505.1 Siphamia roseigaster | reverse complement strand
TTACAGAAATTATCAAAGCTCAGCAGATTATACTTCACTAGAATATTGCAATGATGGTATGATACAGGTCTCTTATCTAAAATGTTCAGTGCCTTTTTATATAGAATCTCGACTGTCCTAAGTAATGGAACCCACCATGGTCCAGCTAGTAATACAGTAGCTTAAATGAGAAAAGAAATCATTGCGTGTAAAAACGTTAGGGCAGCTGTATCTGACATGGCACCTTGAATGTGCTTGAAGTTATAAAGATTAACTTTAATTTTTTTGGTTATCATTTTTATATGCTCATAAGTTTATTGTTTTAGTTTGGGTCATAGGTGTTTTATTGTCTTAGATGTAGATTTAGGGTTTTTTTTTTTTTCCCCACTCAGGTTAAATTAATTTAGTGGACAACAAAATGATAACAGGTTGGGCTTAGAGGGAAAACACCATTTGACTGGATCTGTGTGTTACCTGGCTGGTGGAAGGGTTATGGTTAGGGTTAGGTATGAGGAAGCCTGACCGTGACTGTGACGACTGTGCACTGAAATTTGGAAGACACATTAAATAAAATGCAACAGTTTATCAATAATTGTGGTATTACATAATGGGGGGGTATTACATTATTACATAATGCGACACTACAGGATGCTAGTCATGCATGGATGGGACTCTGAGCATATCTGACTGGATATGCAAACATGAATCATTCACCAACCATCCACCAGAACAAATTATTTTCCCTGATGTACAGACCCAGTCACACAGGGAGTCCGGTCTCCCTGATGCTGCGTTCGGACACCTGTGTTATGACAGCTGCAGCACCTGCAGGACATCTGAGGCTGAAACCAGAAGACATGGTTTACTCATGGTAATTTGTTCAGCTTCTCTCTCTTTTATGATATAGATTATTTAATTCACCTCATTCTTAACTCCTCTGTGATTTGGTTGTAAATACAGAGATAACTTGAGGTCAAAGGTTTATTCAGACCCTAAAGGGCCTTACTGACTGTATAGATAGTCCTAAACTGGTCAGCTGTAACATCATGACCACAGACAGATCATATGGTAAATAAGGTTTGTTTGTTTTGTTACAATGGCACCTTTAGGTTGGATTTATGAGGCAGTGATGGAATATTTGGTTCTCAAAGTTAGTGCAGTTGTAAAATAGGCACCATATAGGTAACAAACTTTGACAAAGGAAAAAGTATGATGTCCTGATGACTGGGTTTGTGCAGCTTCCAAACTGAAGGTCCTTTTGGGACCCCCCCCTCCCCAGAACTGGGCCAGCATGACGTTGTGATTAATTATTCTATTTTATTTCAAAATATGTTGATATTTGGGAAACAAATGTAGCCTATTTGTATTCAATAAATTATTTCTAAATTGTTTTCCTTAATTGCCATTTCAAAAGGGATCAAGAACCCCCTACCACCCCAATGTAAAAATGGTTTGGTCTTCGATTAAAAAGAAGAGAATGAGAGAGATGATGGAGAAATGAATGAAACTGGAAAAGTTCACGCAGCTCGCGCAAGAACAGAGTAGGCTAATGCGTCAGAGCAGTTCAGAGAAAAAGTGTTGGATCAGTGAAGAGGAGAAAAAGACGCCATCAAAAGAAATAAAATCAGCTGTAGAGAATCAAAGCGGGCCGAGCGGTGAGTGTCACGGCCGTGATTTCACAGCCCTAGTGCATTCAGGTCCAGTTCATCTGACCTGGGTTAGTCAGATGAACTCAGACATTTTTTTTTCTGGGCCTGGCCAAAGCTGTCAGCAGCCCTACCTTTTGTCTGTATTTGTATACAGACAAAATAACCTACTCGTGACAGGCTTTACTCGTTTGATGGTACATTATTAGGAAAATAATGTTTAGTGGATGACTATAAACTGATACTGTAGAACATTCAAGTCATATCCAACTCATCTTTGTTTAAAATCTGGATGTTAAACACAATAAAGCTTCAATGGCTGATGACAGTTTTTCATTTTTTAAGTTGGTTTCCAGTGATTACAGTCTCTATTCTAATCACATCCAGATTTAGTCCTGTTGATTGTCTGACGTGTTGTATAATCTAAAGCACATCCACTGACGGTGCTTTTGCAGTGTAACTAATGTCATTTCCCAATCGTAACACCAATACTATGATTATTGAGCTTTAGATTTTGAAATTTCTAGTGTGTGTCTTAAAAAACTGAAAAACCAGTAATATGTTGTTTTGAAAAGGGAGTATATTTTCTAGACAAGTTGCAGGCACTAACAGACAACATGTTCTCCTAAGATCCAGAAGTGGTGTTACTCCCTTAGTCTGCACACAAATTATGACCCATTACTTCCTAAACCTTTATACCCTTGTAAGGCAGCATTAAACACAACAAAAAGTAAAAGCCAGGTGGAGGGCATATGCAGGTTTAGTGGTAAAAAAAAAAAAAAATTTAAATCTGAGTGGTAAGCAGAAAGAAGTCTGATTATTCTCTTCCAGTTTGAGTATGATAAGAGGAGGAGTGTGTCTGACGTAAAGGAGCACTTGGGGATTCTCAGGAGAATCCGACTATGATTAATCCTCACACATGTTTTGACCGTTTTTTTGCACTGGCTGCTCTGTACAGGCAACACGTCCAGCTTCTCAATACGTCAGCTCCCAGACAGGATATCTTGTTTTTAATGAGCATCCTTCACGAGATGGAAATAAAAAAAGTTGTCTGGAAAATCCGATTATTTCACTGCTGCTAGTGATCATTGTGTTGTTTCTTGGTGTGGAGAACAGAGTGGTCGCTCTGCCTCTAAGCGTCAGGCCTGTGTCATTAGGGTCTGTGGTTTGGCAAAAGCCCAGAGTGCCATGATGTTTACTTCACGGAGAGAGCTGTAGATTTCCTCTCCTTCACATCCTTGGTACTGTTTCATGAAAGTAGACAGATTCTCACTTTGCTTCCCATACTCAAGGTTTCTCCTCAGCTCTTTAAAGTGCCACAAGGGTTCCGGAGAGGAAGGTGCCAACCTTCAGTTTACACTTTGTCCAGGGCTCTGTTTGCCAAATAAGGAAGCATCTGTCTTGTGTTTTCTCTGAGTGCTGAGAAGGGGCTTTAGTTTTCATGTTGTGTCCAATGCACAGTACTTGCTTTGCTGTTAACAAGTATTTCATTAAATAATGTAGGAAGTTAGAGAGACGTGATTGCAGAGGAGATAATTCTACAAGTACATTTGACTGAATGTATGTTTATGAATATTATTGTTCTGTTGTTTTGAGAAAAATATCTATCTTTTTCTCCCACGTAAAATTAAGAGAATTTTCCCTGTTGATGGGAAATCCAATTCTGCCAACCAGACCGTGATCAATCTTGTTTCACACAGGTTAGGGCTTTGTTAATATGGAGTTGAATGTAAAACAGATACAAGGATGTGAAGTGAAGTGACTTGGAAAGCTGTTGTTAAAGCTGCGCAAAGTGATTATACACATGTTACTGAAGTGTCTGTAGGCACTGAATTCCTAAGGAGGCATGTACAGCACTGGACATACTTCAAATATAGACTGAATGTAAATATTATCATCTGATAAAGTTTACGTTACTAATATTTTCTTCTAATATTTTTTGTCCTCATGGAACTTTCACATAGGGTTAAGCTTAGACTTGTGACTAAAACAGCTTAAACCACAATATGTTCAGAAATGACTCATATGTAACCATAACCTTTAAATGCATCACTTGCAGCTATGGTGAAAATTTCAATCTTAAGCCTTATCCTTTACTTCGATAACATCCTATGCTACCTGTTTGGTGAAACATCTTTGAAAGGTACAGTATAGGATGGGTGAACTTAATGTTTTGGTTTTTTTTTTTTTGTTTTGTTTTTTTTACTTTGGATTTCATTACATTACAAGATTCCGTGTATCTGTGAAGAAACTAGTTACATAGTGTTATTATGTTATATACAAAGCTGATAACTTGACAATTTTTGGCATAAACATCACTATTAGTGTTGGCAAGCAAAGTCACAGTCACAGTTTTATCTCCCCAACAGTTGGGTGCTGTTACATTGCCCTATATTGTAGATGTTAAGTTGGTGTCTTGTGATAAAAGTTTTAGCTGACAACATTTTGGAATTTACAGTACAAATACTATAGCATTTCTAGTTAAGGCTGTTCATTAGCATATTTGAGATTAGCCTTGTCACAGAATGGCATACTGTTGGCATTGTTTTAGTGTTAAATCAACTTGTTTCAACACATGATTAGAGAACTTGGGCAGTGGACCTCAAGTTGCACTAACCTCAGTCTCTGACCTCCTCCTGTGGTGGAGGAATAAAAAAACAAAAATGGTTTGACTTGGGGAGCTCAAAATAGTCACATCTCTGCCACTTATACAAACATCTGTCCACTTTCAGATCCAGTGTTTTCTGACACCTGCAAGATAGACACCAAGTTTCTGTCTCTGAACTACCTGGGTGGCTACGTGGAGCCACAGCCATCAAAAGGTTGTGTTCTCTCTGCTCCAGACAAAGATCGAGATGTCCACATCATTGAACTTCAAGCTCCAAACTCCAGCAGGTGAGCAAGCGAGGCAGCCAAAGCCAACAGTACATGTTGTCATAGTTTATTTTTGAGGTCAAGATGCTCTCACTAATCTCTGTGGAGTTTGTTTTGGACTGAAACAGCCATAAAGGTAGTGGGGTGAGTTTAGTGTTCAGTTAGTGGTCCTTTTCTGAGAAGCATTTTTCTCAACTTGGTCTTTAAGTCCAGGATGCCAAAAAAATCTCCTCACTCCCCCTGTGGAGTGATTATTTTGTCCACCCAAAGGCCAAATCTCAGAATGTGGTGGTAGCAGTGCTTTATCTCACCGCAGTGTTATCTGGTCTGCAGTGCATATGTCTGCTTTTTTTCCTGGAAACACATCCAGTTTTTTAATTAGTTGGCCAGACTCCTAACAATCCCAAATTTATTTTTCCCTCTCCTTTTTGTAGTGCTTTCCAGGTGGATGTCGTAGTGGATCTGCGGCCTCTGGAGGACGATGCCCCTCTTCATCGGGATGTTGTCTTGCTGCTCAAGTGTGCTAAATCTGTCAACTGGGTCATCAAGGCCCACAAAGTGATTGGCAAGCTGGATATAGTGGTAAGCTATCAGCATGACAACAGACAAAGCTCTCCATCCAAAGATGTCCTTTTCCATCTACGAATTTCAACACTTCCAAATTTTTTATAGTCTTATCACACATCACAGTGACTTACAAGTCATGTCACAGACAGAAATGTCATCACTTTGCACCATCGACTGAAGAATTTGTCACATCAGGATATGTGTGTGGAACTGGTGCCTGGGTCTTTGCTGTAAGAGAGGGTGGGGATAGCAGGTTAGAAGGGACTGTGAAATTTCATTGTGGCAGCTCCAGGGATTGTCATCACATTCAAAGAGCCAGTGGCAGGAGAGCAGTGGGGGTATCACATATTTCCAAAGTCGGGGCTCCCACTGCTGTATGTAGAGGCTGAACTGCTTCCTGTCAGTCACAATGTGAATTATGGGTGGCACTTGTTGCAGACTTTTTTTCAAAGCTGTGAGTTGTTAGGACCACTTTAGTAAACGCAGAAGACAAACACTGGGTAATGACTGCCATATATCAGAGGGCTTTACTTAGAAATATGATTTAACACATTGAGCCAACCGCAAGAAACTGTGTATGAACAAAATTCTTCCTGTTTTTTTGTTTTGTTTTGTTTTGAAGCCATGATTTGGTCCTGGATTATCACAAATTAACTTAGCATTTACAGTAAAACTATTGATGAGGTTGTTCATTTTCTGCACAATAGAAATACTGCTTGTGCACTGATTCAAGTTAAGACTTATTAAATCCCCAGCTTCTGAATTAATTGAAAACTGCCTGAGACTGACACCACTGGAGAGACTTTATTGTCAGGTTGATTTTCTCATTGGAAACTTGTACATGCAACCTCTCAAATGAATGTCATACACATTTTTATTATTATATATTTTTGGGTTTTTTTTGCTTTTTTGTGTTCAAAATGTGATGCGTGGGAAAAAAAAAAAAGAATTGTTTGTGAAAACTCATTTGTGAAAATGAAGTTATGTTACAAAAATTATATGTTGACCATTTGATGCAAGTTTGAACTGGATTGTAAGGCCTGTATATATGAAAACACTACCAATAAATAAAGTAAAAAAAAAAAAAATGAATGTCACAAGCTTTACACTACTTCTGAGACTGAGGCTTCCTCTTGTCCTCCTACAGTCCATTGTCATGTCCAGCTAATCACCCCCCACTAAGGAAATGTTGATACTGGTACAAGAAACAAATTATTACATTTTGGTGGTGAAGCGGAGGTCTGTGCTCTCCAAGTGCTTTTCTATTTTTTTTTTTGTATTTCACTTCTGTGCACCCCTCTGCTAACACCACATTTATGGAATCCAAATCCATCTCCAGCATTTAATTTAATTTTAGTTTTTGCAACATTAGTATTGATAAATGAATGGATGTTGATTTCACAACTGTTAAAATTCTTAGCACAATTTTTATTGGCCTTTCCATTATTTGAGCGTGTGGCAGAATAAGGCACAACCACATATTACTCATAATTTTTAAATGTAAAAAAAAAAATGTGGCTATAAATTGTTCAAGCTTCTCTGCTTAAGTGAATGAGTCATTTCTTTATTTTAGTTGTAGATAACGAGCAAACTGCACACAAGAATAAGCTACCACGGTCACACATGCACATTTTTATTTAATCAAATTACAATGTTTGGTGATCATATAATTGCACGGGTTGATTGTGACTAATTGTGCAGCTCTAATGCATCTGGAATCAACTTGTTTTTTTATAGCAGAAAATTCAATTATGTTGCTATATGAGGTTCCTTGTATCACTGAGAATCAATATACAGTTTTGAGGAAATCTTCATTAGTGTTGTTGCAGTTTCGGAGGACCCTCAGGAATATGACACCTATGTATACTTTGGAAAGCAGTTTAACTGTAAAACATGTAGACAGCGAATGGGCAGCTGTTCAACCACATATTAGCTCCAGGGATGGAATTTTAAACCCTGTCCTTCTCTAAACCATGAGAGTGAAAGAAATTCAGCAACTGTTTGATTTGTGCTGATGACATCTATAAATCACTGTACAACTGACTCTCATCATCCTGGTCATGGGCTTTTGTCTTGAATGCACCTCTCAGCTCGGGTGCTGTTTTCAGTGGAGGTGTGTTGGGGCTCTGGGTTTCATCACTGTGTAATGCTGATACTACTACAGGGCTGCTGCACACATGACACTGCATTTTTGCCTGGCGCTGTATGTTTGTACAGCTGCCCGGTCACTGCTGTACAGAAAGTCAGGTTGTATGAGTGTAATGCCAGGTTGCAGTCTGGTACGTGCAGCAGCGCAAAGGGAGTTGCCTGTGGTGGAAATGTGATTCAACATATTGTTCAACCGTTAACATTGTTTTCTGGAGCTACAAATCTGTGTGGGTCATATATTCTATTTCGGCAGTAAGTTTCAGTTCTTGAAGAATCTGAGGAATATTTTCATTCAATCTAGTAATCCATTTTCTAATTATTGTTGTTCAGAAATTTCTATTGCCTTTCAGATTGCCATACCAAGTTTAGATACTATATAAATCATGATGCCTTTAAACATGTCTGGGCTAGTAGTGTAGTACTGGGGACTTTTACCTGACCGACTTTTAGTAACCAAGAAGAATGCCTGTTTCAAAGGCTAACTAACTGAATTAATAGCCACTTTTGCCCTTGTCAAACCATGGACCGATACAGACCAAATTCCTGTCAGGTATAAGTCCACGTTGTCATCGATGTTAAAGCACTGAAGGACAATCTTAAGACCACTACAGTTTCTGACACAGCTGACAGTTTTAACTTTTATTTGACATTAGTGGTACCCAAGATGCTGTGCTTGTGCAATTTGCATTTGGAATAGTGTCAACTATTTTTGTGATATGATAGCCTCATAAAAGTGAAGGCTCACTTCTGCCAGAGAATGGGTTCTCCTCTGACTTGCTCAAGAGAGTTGAATGTGTGGGAAATAGCTGTGAGAAAGAATTAGTCCTCTCACACTGGGAGGGTTTGTAAGCAGGGTAGGACACGAATTTTCGGAACATTTCTCGAGCTATGACATGTTCATTACCTCATGCACATTCATGTGAGTCACACTTTACGCAGAACGACTGCAGGACTGTACATGAAGTTGAATATGTCTGATAATACATGAACATTAATCATGTCTTTTGGTGCTGACAGTCATAAAGGAACTGACTCAATCTTTAAATCCTGAAGGAAAACATTGAGTTCTATATAATGAAACAAATGCAACTTCTTCTATTTCGCCCACAGGCCTCTGATACCGTGAGTGTTAGTGCAAATACGGAGAGACTGATGCAAGTGTCAAAATCACCCAAGCAGCTCCTGCCACTGGGGTCACAAGCTCTGATCAAGTGGGCTGAAGAGCATGGCTATAGCCCAGTCACTTCTTACACCAGTACTGCTGTGGCCAACCTATTCAACCTCCGACTGAGGGAACAAGGTAATCTAAAATCAGGGGTTCTAAAAGTCTGGGGCCATAGCAGGAACTCCCTTTAGCCAATTAAATATACACTTGCTGTCACATGTACACTTACACAATTGGAAGTATTTGTATTTGATCCCTTTTCTTACTTTGTTAAATAAGACAGAAACTCATTTCTTAGTACTGTAAACTCATCATGTTAGTACTGGTTAAATACTTTAAATACAATGTTACTTAATTCATAATACATTTAGATTCAATTTATCATCATTTATACTTTAAGTTTGCAATTTATCTTCAAAGCTATGAGAAAACAAATAATAGCAAAACTGGTACAGTCCTTATAAACCCAGACATTTAATCCCATAATACCAAATGTATCATATTTGATGCTTGAGTTTTGAAACCCTCTACATGATCAGTGTGATTTTTTATTTTCTTGAAAAACTTGAGGTACACAATTAGATGCATGAAATACATGGATAATTTACCAGGAGGGGATTAATTCATTCATCAGAGGTCTTTCCAGTGACACTACAAGATTGTCATTAATGAGTAAGGATGCACAACTTTTCAAAAGGAATTACCAATTTGTTAGAGATTTTTGTGTTATATTATGTTTTTGTTTTTGTTTGTTCAAACATAATAATATTTGAGCACTGAGACCCGATGTTTCAAGTGTGATACAAAACTGAAATGCATACATGTAAATTCATATTTGAGGAAAAAAAGAAAAAGTTTTGTATGTTTAGAAGGACCAATGAAGGCTCCAGGTTTGAAGAAGTGAACTGGAATTTTCTGTCAATAATTTAATGGTTCAAGCTTTACAAGGTTAAATGATAAGTCCACTGACTTTTAGTAAATTCTGCAGCTGTAAAATAATTAGCCTATTACTCCTTATTCAGCCACTCACAGAAAATTCTGAATAAATCAGAACAAAAGATTGTCCTAACAGTTACAGAATACATCGGAGTCATTAAACTTTATTTTAGAAAATATTTTTCAATGCTCTCTTGCTAGCTGGCAAAGTCAAGTGAGAGATTCATAACAGATTGATGTGTCCCAATCATTTTGGAGTTTCTCTCAACCTAAAGTTAACATATAGGGAAATGTTAGGTATAGTATAAATAGCCCCTGTCTACAGAAATACACTTGTAATGATACAGCACAGTTTTATATAGTAATTTATTGCAATTTATTTTACAGACCCCCAGGGGTCCCCAGACATTTCAATGAGAACTAATGGTCTAAAACCGAAGGTGTAGAGAGATAGTTTTATGGGGGAAAAAACATTCCTACAGCTGCTACAGTTTTTATTATGACCAGTACTGAATGTTTTTCATTCTCTGTGTATTGAAATTAGTGTGCAATCAAGTTTCAGGTATTTAATCTCCTGAGGGTCTAACAATGTGTGATTTCCAGATGTAGTGGATCCTCTGGAGAGTATGTTACCTCCTGAGCTCTCCATCCTTCGTGAGTCTGGTCCCCATCCAAGGCCTGGCACGGCTTCACGGCGTTCCAGTCTGCCCTTCCCCTTCCTTCCATCTGGGCCTCACGACCTGCCCCAGCTGTCGTTGCCCTCCGCCATCGACGACCGGCCCTGGGAAAGTGATGGGCCCGAGGAAGTGCAGGGGGTGCTCAGTGTCGGCCTCAGTCTGCTGTGCGAAGACACAAAGATGGTAGTCAGCATCGACAAAGAGAGCCTGAAAGTGAGTAGATGGCATGACTTCACTTAATTAGTTCAATTTTGTTTTATTCATATAACACAATTGAGAGATTTTTATCAATGGGCTATACAGTCTGTCCAAATTATAACACACTCTTGTCTCTTGACCCTCAGTTTGACTGAGGAAAAACAGCCACAACTTAGGGCACGAAAAATGTAGACAGTTCTAGTCAGGAGCTTAGTCAGAAAAGCAAAAAGAGTTTACTGTACATGACAAGAACATGGGAAAAGCAAGGAAGTTTTGTTATATATTATGTTAATAATAAAATGACATAAAACCAACCATAAGGTCAGACTTAATTCTGTGACATTAAGAGTTTAGAATTGGATTCACATATTTGAAAATTGTTCTGATCAGTCAGATATGTTTTTGGGTATTTCCAGCTTACAATGCTCACAGACTTGAAGTGACAAGCAAAAGAACAGAAAAGTACAGCCAGAAAGAGGATGGCAATGTTTGCACCAGTTAACAGGCTGAAGGATTCTCTCCTGATTAGTATTCTGATTAGTAACCTGAACTTGAACCACTGTGTTTCCAAGTTTCTGATATCAAAAAATCAACTAATATGTACAGTTGTATTATGACAACACATGCAGAAACTGTCCAAACTCACAAATATGATTTAAGGACAACCAAGTCAAATTAAAAGTATAGTAAATGAATTCAAAATGTGGTCATTATTTTTTAAACACAAGAGTCACTGTTATACACAGTCTGACACTGATGGAAGTAGGATGCTTCCCAACATTTGGCGTGTGAATGTGGGGGCAGCACAGTTAGCCCACATCACAGAATGGAAACTGGCAGAGGCTGTAATTAGGAGAAGTTTGGACTGGAGCGAGACCACCTTGTGGGATTTGTTTATTCCTGGGAACTTGACGTCTCACAAACCACTTTGACTTTTTTCCTTTCCTTTAACAATTCTTAAAATGAGTTAATAAAGAAACCTTTTGATCTGTATTCAATGTTGCAATTTTTTCATTTTTCCTTAGGCAAATGGGTTTTCTAATGCCAGCCTTACGCTCCAAGACCCAGAATGCAAAGCAACAGCCAATGCCACCCACTACACCCTGGAGACTCCTCTGACTGGTTGTCAGACTACCATATATCCCATGCAGGGCAGCTCAGTGGCACTCAACTCTGTGAGTATAATGCATATCCTTGCAGTTGAGTCGAAACATGTCCACCGTAAATCCTGTGTAGGTGGAACCATAAAACCTTCTAAGCATCACACTTTTCTTGTACTGGTTTACACCCAAATGCTTTTATGGATTCAGCATTCACATCTGACATCCCCACTTAACTTCATTATTATGGAATGCATTTGGTGTGTTTGTTCTAACAAGCAGAGATGAATGACTTCCTCACTGACCTGTTGAAAACTAATGCGGGGAACTTTTTAAAACAACACATTTTCTGTCCTGTCTAGATTGAACGCTAGGCGCATGTCCAGGGTTGCCTTTTGTGTTAGCACTTGGAAGCAGGGATAACCTCTGACCTTTGGCCATAAGAAATTTATTTTCATTCTGTCCTTTTCTTCACATCAGAGATTGTCTGTTTTGCTTGTTCCTTGTCATATGCTTTTTGAAAATTCAGCAGGTTAGCTAACTTTACCAAAGACTTAAATAAACATGAATTGTCACTGACATTTTCCTTTCACCTCATTAAATGAGAATTTTCTCAAAGCACCCTGTACTCATCTCAGACCTCTGACATGCCTCTAGTCTGCTGAGAAATTAGAACCATGTTTCATGTTTTTGTGCAGGGTGAGTCCCACTGCTGAAGCCACAGGACATTCCCATATTTTAAAAACAACTCATTGGTTACAGAATGTTTGGCTCTCATAGATTGAGATCTCTGCATATTTGGCTTCTCAAATGCTGCAAATTAAGCAACACTTCTCACTTACAGATGTTTTTTTTTTTTTGGGGGGGGGGGGGTATTCGGGTTGGTTTTGGTTACTTATTGATTTGGCTCTCCTCTGTGGAACCCAGGTCTTGGTAAGTCATGCTGAGACCAAAGATGGGAGTGGTGGGCCTGTGGATGATGAGGACCTAGAATCTGAAGATGTGCTGTTCCCAAGGGAACCAGTGGATTTAAAGCGGCCGCCCATAGAGCACCAGTCTGTCATCATGGTAAGACACAGAGCTCTTCTTTTCTCTGACAACAGGGTCAAAGTTGACAAGTCAAGACTATGATCAGCTACATCTAAATGTAAATCACGCACAACTGGAAGAAACTTCATTTCCCAGAGTCCCTTGTTGCTAGTAAAGCCTCTTCTGGCTCCTGCAATCTCTTCATCTTTCCATGATGTCTGTTTTATGAACTTGACCTGACATTTTCCATTTTGAAGTGTCTCCACTTTCTTTTCTCTGCTGACTGACTTTCCTTTATCTCATCCATTCCTTGTAACCCACTGACTGTTCTTATTTATACAGTATCTCTTGTGTTCTTTCCCTGTTTGCTAGTCTATCTTAATGTGGTCAGACACACAGTCATGTATAATGATCGACTGATTCATTGGCCAACCGATATATCAGGTCGATATTTACGTTTTTTTCATTTATTGGTATCAGCCTGTTGCGTTGGCCGATACGCTGTTTTTTTTTCCCTGTCGTGATTTACTGACAGACGAAGTTCAGGCACTGTCCACATAAAGGTCATGCTTTGGCTCTTCCCTCAGTATCAGAGACAGTGCTGAAATCCTGCTGCTTCTGTAAGTTTGCTGTTAAACTTTGCTGAAATTTTGTGTACGTTGAAATTGGGAGCATGAACACCACATTAATGTAGGCACATATGTGAGTCAGAATGAACAAGGATAATCCCCAGTTCATACCTGACGTTTTAGTCACAGCTTGTAGATTATGTAGTTATTTGGAACATAAACCACAAGAAAAGAATAATTAATGCTGTCATTGGTAAATCTGATCTTTTGTCTTAGACTAACGCCCCCAACGTGTCTTTAAACCACTGTAAAAACATCAACCAAACCACCACAACAAAATGCGGTGTAAAGTCACACAAAACAGATTTTTTATGGTGTAGTGTAGTGTTTTTTAGAGAAGCGTATTCCATCCATTTCTGCTCAAAGGAAAAGCCTGTGTGGCGCTGCACCTCGGCACACATTTATACTCGTTTACCTTTTCTCTTGGGCGCACATGTTCTGCGTGTGCACGCGCCACAGTACCGTATTGAGTCAAACATAGTGCGACCCTGATTATAGACTACCCCACTGTTTCACATTATTTTCAACAACAACAAAAAAACCTCGTCCTATATTCAGATCAATATGGTATTTAAAGTAGGAAGGAAACCGAGTGAACCCCCAATTGAACTGTGCGCATGTAGCCCTGATGGAAACATGCACGTGCACCCCCGCGCCGGACCACG
>JAPTYR010000019.1:24950390-24964979 GCA_029814505.1 Siphamia roseigaster | reverse complement strand
TGTACAAACCACTGACTATTTGTAGATCTTATTCTGTGCAAGTACAGATATTTAAGAAACAAAAATACCCTCATAGTATCAGTCATCAGCTAAGGCTGATGTAAAAAAAAAAAAAAAAAAAAAAATCTGTATTGGCCCCCAAAAAAATCCATATCTGTTGATTGATGGTGGTGGTGGTGGTGGTTAAAAATAATGATTATGATAATAATAGTAGTAGCAATAGTAATACTAATAATAGTAGTAATAAAAATAAAAGTCCATTTGACACATCCACTTGAGTCCAGGTGCCTTTGAACCAAACGACGGCAGGAACATGAATCCAAGCCCAGCTGACATTAAAACAGTCTTTGAAGCATAACTTGACCTTTTCCGTTCTGTCTCTAGTTTGACAGTAATTTCTTGCTTCTTGAACCAACTCCCTCTAATCTTTGTGGAACTTGGAGACGATACAGACTCCGTATTTATGAAATTATCCTGAACATCTTCTCTTTCAATCTGGAAGGATCTGACAAGTGTTCTGACGTCCACCTCTTCTGCTTTTCTTCTTCTGTGTCAGAGTTATTTAGCTTGACGCTAACCATCTGGCATGTTTACCATCTTTACTTCTACTTAACCAAAAATGATATTAGAAAATGTGTATTAGTGAAGAAGCGGCAGCAGAGGCAGATGGAATAAAAGTGAGTGATTTTCTCCCGTTCCTCGCTCAGAGTTTTCGGTAAAAGTTCAAAGATCGGCTTCGACCAACGGCTAAAGCGTCCAATCAACGATAAGGAAATGTTACGTGGTCAAGCGGTCATTTCCAATCCCCTTCAAAAGGTTTCAAGAAGCAGAATGACGATCGAATGGACATTTGTGACAGCGATGCTTTCAAAGGACAGGAGGAGGGACTGAAAATGCCAAACAGATAAGGTGGAAATGAAAATAATACAAAGAAAAACCCAAGGTAGTAGCATCCAGTTTACTTCTAATTTAACCCCTTACCATTAAAACACCTGAAAAATCCCTCTCCAAATTAAAACTCCAGCGATTCTTCAACTGTTTGAAGTACAGATAAAAGAATGGGCTCTTTGTAAAGGGTGCACCCCGTAGTTTGGACTAAAACACTAACTTTTACCGTTTAACAGGTAAAAAACTGTAGATTTAGAAACACTAATGTATTTTGATTTTATCCCCCTCACCTTAATTCTTTTGTATCACCCAGGGTGTATTTGTCTGCATTTGATAGGATAGGAATGAACTGAAACGCACCATTTACCAACAGATCAATGTCTGGGCACTTTACAGTTCTAAGTTTAGAACATTATTAATAAAAATGTATGTTTTAGAACATTTTTGGCTTCATTTGGAAAATTTTGTTCAAATTAATAACCCGTTCAATACCTTAGATACACGTTTTATCAAAAAATTGATTAAAAAATTAATACTTCATGGAAACTATAAAGAATCCTCAATATAGATCTGAGGTTGGACAAATATTCCTGCAGTTTCTGTGCTTTTGTGGATCTGATGTGGCTTTCTGAACTGAATACTTTACTGGATTGAATTAAGCAAAATGTAATTTTGCTTAATTCAAGATAAAAAAAAAATGTTTTTTGCTTCATAAATTTTTTTCTTGCTTAATTTGAGGGCTTTTTGGACTTCAAGATATTTTTTTGCTTATTTTTTTGTTTTTATTTAAAGATTGTTTCCATATTCAAGATATTTTTTCTTAACTCAAGATTTTTTTTGCTTAATTACACATTACTTGCAGATATATTTCCTTTTTCTTGACTCATTTTTGCAAAGTTCATTGTACGTTTCTAACATTTTAGCACAAATTGATAAATAAATATTTGGAAAATGTAAAAAAAAAAAAATCCCAACAGATATGAGGTTGGATGAATATTCCTGCAGTTTCTGTGCCTCTGTAGATCTGACATGCGTTTTGGACCTACGTAAATACTTTACTAGACTACATTCACTGGAGTGTTATGAGGGAAGCCACTCCATATTTGTCTAGATTGATAGATGATTGGTCAGATGACAACCTTCAAAATAAGAGAAGCCGCATTTTTCATATTGGTGTATGTGATGTTGCACTTCAGAATAGTTCATATTTTCACAAAGATGAGCTTGTTCTCTTTCATTTGATGTGTGACAAGTGCGGGTGTGCTAATATGGGAGTTGTGTATATATAGACATTATTAAAATAATGGCCTCTACATCCCAGGACCGGGACATGAGGCTGGTATTAATCTCATAAGGTGATGTTACCGTCGTGGCTAATGATTATTTTTCAGCTGCAGTAAAGAAAAATGAAAAGAAAAAAACAAAACAAAAAACGTGGCACCCATGTGGGTGACCAAACCGCCGCTGCCGTCCATACAAGTGCAAATTAGGCAGAGGCATTTTTTTTGTTTGCCTGCGTCTCCATAACGACTGCTTTGTTCTTAATGCTTTTGAAACCTGCTTCTTATGATAAAACAGCAGCTTGAAAATTCAAATTAAACTGCACAGCCGAGAGACCAGTAAGGATAGAAAAAAGTCATCACAAAAAACCCAATAATCATGCACCAAAGAATCTGAATCAATTCATTTGCCATTTGCAGAAAAAAAAAACTGCATCAGAAATGGTTTGCAAGAGCCCAGCAAAAGGTGCATAAAAGACAGTAAAGAAGATTTAAATTAAAATGATGTGAAAACAAGTGGTGCCAGGCCAACAAACCCCACCCCTCACAAGCATTTGATGTCTCCATCTTTAAACATGAGACTATGGGTTTGACCATTCAAGGTCACAGGTCATGATGCCATTTTGGAGCCTACATGTAGTTTCATATCAACAATAATAACTGAGTACTTATCACCACTGTTTTTGGAGTGACAACCATTTAAAATCATGTGACCTTGATTTTTGGCCTTTCAAGGTCGAACAAGGTCAAATGTCATGGCACCATTTTGAAGCCCTTGCCAGATATCCTGTCATTAACAGTAACAAAGTTTCTATCTGCACTGTTTTTTTTCCTGCTATAGTCTATTTTAGTTTTTGGGTATTGACCCAGTGACTCCTGATCTTGGGTCAACAATAGGTCAAAATCAATAAACACAAGATGCAGAACAGAAAGACCAGCATTTTGGTGCTCATTGGAAGTCTCTAATGCCATGTTTCCACTAGTATCGACTTGGCTCGCTTTGGTACATTTTCATTACGAAAAAGGACCTGGTACCTCAGTACTAGGTTTTTTTCTTATCTCCTCCGGTGAAGTCCCATGCCTGATACTAAACCATGACATGTAAACAATATAGACACTAGGGTTGGGAATTTTAGTTGTAAGGCCAATACAATATGCATCTCGATACAGCATCTACGGTCCGATATATTAAGATACGAGAGTGGCACGTTACGATGCGATACGATTCACACCCAAATCACTTTACAGAACTATTAAGCCCATTCTGATTCAACACATTCATTCTAGAAACAGAAAGAGGTTCCGTCAATTTGAGACACCTGTATTCTGGGATGTTCTGTTGGACATGTCATTGTTTAAGGAAGTATCTACAGTAAGTACTGCAGTATTCAGTACAGCTGATCGAAAGTAGAGGTTCATAAACCTCTTGTTTCTCCTTCTGTCAGATTCACATACAGACTTTAAGTATTCATCTGCGGTGCTCACTAGGGGTGTGCGATCTTACGATATAAAACCGTTAATGAACTGAACCAGTTCAGATCGTGGACAATCTGATCAAGTAGAGAAAGAAGTTACAACCCCCCCCTTTTTTTTTAAACAGTCAAAAATTACTTCTTATGGCCCCGAAGATCGTGATAAAAAACCGTAATCGTGATTTTGGGCAAAAAAATCGTGATATTAATTTTTCTTCATATCGCCCACCACTACTTTGAGTCATTATAAAGGACTTATTAATGTTTTGTTCATGACCCTATTCTTCCCCTAACTAAGTTCTGCTTGTTGATAATAAGTAAGTTAATGTGCCTGAATTTGTTATTTTAATATGCTTTCCTCAATATGGACCTGAGAATGCAGTGCTGCCAACAACAATTTTTTGACTGGATTTGGCAAATTTCAAGCCCCTTTTCCTTACCTCACAACAAATCTAGCACATTTTTGGGCAGATTTCAAAGGGTAACAAATATTTCACAGTAAATGTCTGGCTCTTTGCACTGAATATTTTGTGTCTCTGACACGGGGAGAGCAGCCACTCATTTATTCAACCAACCCTGTTAAGTAAAACTTTGGAAAATGCCATGTACTAAACCTTTGACATTTATACACAGACAACATCTAGGGTTACTTCAGCCTGTTGTTGTTTTAAGATTCAGATTTATGATTTATCTGACATGAGTTGGGGGTTTTTTTGTTTGTTTGTTTTTTAATAATTCTAACCCCATATAAATCATTAACTTCTGAATATGAATGACTCTTGGAAATTGTTTGAGAAGTATAAAGATGATAAAAATAAGAAACAACTTGCTTTTCATTCAGAAAAACACAGCTCCCCCATTTACCTTTACTTTGGTTGGTGAAGGAACTGGACCTTTATTTGAATGAAACCTGTTTTAGTCCTTTAATTCCAATTTCTATTTAATATGTAGAAATGGTCCTAATTAATACAAACTCATTTTAAGTGACTCCAATTTGTGATGTTAAAAGTGCTGCAAGTAAATTTGAGTACAAAGTCAACTCATCCTGTGGATATCCAAATAAAAGCTCTGTAGCTTTCCAGTGGATAGAGTTATAATTGCTTAACAGACTTTGTCTGTGGAAACTTCATCATCCTGTTGTGTGCGTGTAAGATTCTTCAAATGACATCTTGAAGACACACATCTTTAGTAACTGAAATCAGATCATATCACTTTAGATGTATAAACTATAACATTAAGTTCTTGAAAGTGCTTGGATTGTATTCAGTTAAACTTGCAGTAACTGTCATGTTTAGCTAGCAGCCTATAATATGACAAACACAAGAAGAACATCTTTATTTTATTATCTGTTCACCTCACCCCAGCTACCATTAAAGACCTGGATTAATTAACTCCAAGATTCCACAAAAATGTGTTTTTAAAACCCGCTGTATATAAATGATGATAAATGTGTACATTACTATGTATTTCCATGTATTATAGGAACATCTGGCACCGTTATAGCAGGCCTTAGTTGCTTTCTGCTGAAAATAATTGACAACACTTCAAGCATAGTCATTGTCCTATAAATAGCATTTAGTATGTAGCCTCTTCTTATGTAACAAAGAACACAGCTGCACAAGACACACAGCTACACTTTTAATATGTGAAATTCTTCTGTAAGTCTTTGTAATTCAGAGTATGCTCACCATGCTCAACTGAACTTTTGCTCCTAATTCACCATCAGTTCATAAGTATCAAACTCCTAGAAAAAGACCTTACTTTAGATGAATAAAGAGCAAATATGCTACTAATATCTTGTGTTATAAACAGCTAAAAAAAAGTGTTACCATAGTTTCAGATTGTTTTCATTATCTTATCTACTGTATATAATCTTTATGTATTACTCTGGATATCTGAATGATTCTGTTCCTTTTTCATAGCTGTCATGTCCTCCAGTATGAACTATGTGCTGCTTTGTTTTCCAGCCCCTCTGTATGTGCTGGACACTCCGACCGTAGTGGGCATCGCCTTCGCAGCCTTTGTGATTGGGGCCCTGTTGACCGGTGCCCTGTGGTTTATCTACTCTCACACAGGTAGGTCCTATACCTGCTGCTGCACACCCCCTCTGCACCCCACTCCATTCTGTATTAATGAAAAGATAAGATGAGAAGGAATGTCCGAGGGCTTCTGTGCCAGAAATGTGCTGCTGGGATGGCCAAACATCCTGCTGCTGACAGAGGCCAGTTCACAATAACATAATGACTCCTATACTGTAAATATATCCTGTTGGTCAGCAGTGAGAGCTCTTCTCTTTCCTGCCTTTGAATATTTCGGAGGCCTGCAGGGTGGTCAGCGAATATTCTCAATACAATGCCTCGAGATGAATTGGAAATTCCCCCTGTTGGGTTTTAGCGGGTGCTCACAGGAAAAGACACACAATCTGTCCATTAGATGCCAAAGACCTTCCCCCGTTGTCCCCAGCCCGCCGACCCCAGCCAACCTCTGATAGGAAGCGCGTTTGCAGCAGCTCCCTAAGGTCACCATCACACAGAGCAGCCCTGTTCTACCTGCCCGCACTGTTGACTGGTGATCTGCCACAGTGCTGACCTTTTAGTCCCCGGTCAATGTGATTTTGGCTAGTCATAAAAAGGGTCCAGATATTTGAGTGTAAATGTCAAGGCTTTAAATACAAGTAATAGTTAACATTTTGTGTAAAAACCCACTCGTGGTTTGATGGTTGGATCACGATATTTATCATCATCATTTATAGAGCAGCTTTAACAGGATTGGCTGTCAGACCCTTATCTTTAACACAACATTGGTATTGGCTCCACTTTACAAACCCACTTCATGGACTCCACATTGTGACCAACAGTGGTTTTGCAAAGACATTAGTAATGAATATGAATACAAGGAGGTGTGAGGATAGAATTATTTGCCTAGACTCTTAGAATATTAAGTTACATTATATAATATATGTACAGCCAAATAGCTGGGGGGAAACACTCAGCCAATATTTTGTTGACTCAGATATTCCCACCAATGGTTAAAATCCATGAAAACTGTAGTTCCCTATAAATTAACCATAAACTACTGAATATGTATTTGGTATATCATATATTTCTTCTGTGTTGTAATTTACTTAGATCTAACATGGAAACAGGTGCATTAAAGAACTAAGTCATAATAGAACTCCAACAAGTAATAACAAAATATATTCAAGGTTAGGTCTAAATCAATAATTCCTTACAACACTACGCTCAGTTATACCTTAACTGTAATCAGTATGTTGGCCGCATTAATCTAATATTCTGATGTCACTGTAGTTCACTGTGGTGTGCGACCCATCGTCTGCGTAATCACCAAGATCATGTGTGCAATAATGCAATTTTGATACTACAATATACATGATGAGGTTTATGTTGGATTCTGTGTTGTTCTGGTTTGTTAGCGTTAACTTAATCAATTTCTGAGTTATTCGCTTGTGTTGTGAACTGTTGCCACTGTAGAACAGCAGAAAATACACATTCAGAACTAAGGAGCAGGAATAAGGATTTTTCACTGTCATTTAGGCAACTGAGATAGTTGTGGCCTACTGTCAACAACCAGTTTAATGTTAACAATCAGCCCCCAGCACAAAACTGACTCAATCAAAAACTTCCCCTAAACCCTAATCCTACATATTGAACCTTTAGTAGCTAACCAGTAAATATAAATAAAATAATTTTTGATTAATCCCAATTAAATGTCATTTAATGTATATTCATCACGTGTCATTTTGCATCAGCAAACAAACTCAAGAAAGAGTTTGTTTGAGATATATATATATATATATATATATATATACACACCAACAGTTTCAACAATCCATCCAGAGTACCAACATGCTGTTTATCATCTCCCATCTTTATGGGTTAATTCTGTTGCCTGTCACTACCAGATTAACTGCCCATTTGTTCATGTTCAACACTAACTCGACTTCTCGACCTGGAAAAAACTACCTGAAATGCATTGGCAGAGATGTTCAGAGTCATTGTGCACTCCAATAGGTTAATTGAGTTAAAAAAAATTTTAATCAGATTAATCATGATGATGGATTAATCTGCATCAATGGATAAAATTTTGACAGCCCTAGAAAATACATATTCAAACCTAGAAAATGTTAATGACTCCAGGTGCTCAGAACAACTCCCACAATCCTGGGTTAGTCCCCAACATTATTCGAGATGACTGAGAGATCCTTTGCAGCTAATATGACTGATTGTTACCTGATGATGTAACGAAAACATGCCTTTCCAAAAATCTTAACTCATCTTGTAAATCTCCTTTTGATGTAATGACCTTACATGGCAACACTGGTAGTTCCACATAAACCCAATGATTACGAATCCTCAAAAACACCCACCAGAATGATCATATCTGATGACATAATATTTTAAAATAGGAGATGAAACATGAAAACAGAGCCGTGTCTCTGTAGTCTTGAGGACAGTGTTTCTGGCATCTTGAAAAGTATATATTCTTAATTACGCAAAACTCATTGGAATTGTATCTTAGGGCTTGATATCTTTGTAGTTTAATTTCCATTAAGGCAATTGGAAGTATAAATGCTTTAATAGGCACCTCCACTCTATATTATTTGGCATTTTGTTCATTGTCTTGGCACATTTAACTGGTTTGGATTCTGCCAAATATGCAGTCACTTGCCAAGAGCACTCCACTATACTCGGTTCAATTATTGAACCAAAATAAGGCAAAATGATTTCCAACCAGTTGTGAAATTGTAATCGAACACATAAGGAGAAATGTCATGGGTTATCTGCTCCAGATTTAAGATGGGAGTGTGGAAAATAACACCGGAAACTAGATATCAGCTTACCCTAAACTCTGATATGCTCCGTGATATTCTGAAAAACCTCACAAAAGGAAGAAAGTCTTATCATCAGCCAAAAGGAGGCTTTCAGAGTTTTGTTTTGTTTTGGGTTTTTTTCATTTTTTGTTTAGGCAATGTTAAGTTTGGTGTACTGTCTGTAGAAGAGATTATGTCTTTCACAGTGTGTTTCTGTCACGTAAAAACAGCCTTTATCTTGATCTGGAAGGATAATATTGGACTTGGGAATGTATATCCCCTCAGACAGATGAGATGAATCCACGTCCCCTTTGTTTTGTTGAGCTCTTGTGAGGGAACGACTGCTGGCAGCTTTGCTCTGGTAAACATTAGCAGAACCGAGAGGCCTCATAGAGGGAATAGGATGCACGACACATGCACATATGCTTGACATAGATTGTATGCAAGCAGCCACTTATAAACAGGCACGAAACGTAGGTGAAAATAGTTTCAAGGCATGCTCTCTACTTTTACTGGCGAAATAAAGCCAAGAATAACTATGAAACAAAGTGCATTATTGCAATAGTATAAATTTTGTCAAACAGTAATTAAAACACAGACTTGGCTTTTCTGAAGCTGTTCATTGTCAGACATATGTTTTTTTATAAGCGGTGTCTTCTTTGCTTGATTTTAAACGTTGGGTCCTCTGAGTCCCCAAAATGAAATGCTTATTTAGACATAGAACAATAAACCAGTCAGTGGTTTGAGCTGCAGTCTGAAGGTTCTGTCTTGTGTTTGTTCTGCTGTATCGACTAAAGCCAGCCTGATTGATTCCAGATATTAAAAAAAAAAAAGAACTCCATAAACGAGAAGCGTCCACCTCATCTCTTTCAGTTTACTCCTGTCATCTGTTAGAAAGGATGTGAATGGTTGTTTTTGGGCTTTGTGAGATGACGGCTGTTATATCATAGCAAATTGACTTGTATTAAGCAAAACCTTAAAAAAAATACAAACACCTCGAAAGGTGCTTGAAGATTTTGCTTGGCCAGATTCTTAAAAATAGAATAAAAGTCCAGCTAATTGAAGACAATGTCATTAAGATACAGTAGACATGATACTCTCAATCTGAGAAGACACTCTTAAATTAAGTATTGGGATATTATGCAAAAGACTTTTAATTTGTCTTAGTACAACAAAGTTAGATGTACTTTAAGAAAATTTCTAATGAAAAAGAAAGAACATAAAGAAATATTTGTCTTTAAGTGGAGGAGAGTTTAAAGGCAGTAAAACTTTCCAGGCCTATTAATGTTGGAAAAGTCAGACTGGACAATTACTGAGATTTGACTGATGAGTCTTTTCCCAGAAAGAAGCCTTTGATACTTTCTTGTGATTTCTTTTCAGCAGCGCATTATGCTCAAATGAGCTGCCATTGTTTTGTCCTTGGGCTACACACAGTGTTAATGTGTGCAAGGTCATGCACAGCACAATGCAACAAAGACTTTGCCAAAAAAAAAGGATTGTTGTAGTCGACAGTCATAGTAAAGTGCAGAAGATCGAAAATGAGCAATAGAGTCTGCAGAGTCAAAGCCCAGTGCAATTTGTAGCTGTAACTAAGTCCATTTATCATGTTGCTGCATATTTTTTGGCATTTTATAACTTGAATGATTTTTTTTTCTGTCTCCCTTCGGCCCAATCTGGTCTCCCCCTGGTCCCCACCCCTTCCTGCTCTGTGTCTAGGTGAGACAGCTGGCACACAGCAGGTCCAGAAGTCCCAGCCCGCCTCCGAAAACAGCAGCGCAGCACACAGCATCGGCAGCACGCAAAGCACGCCATGTTCCAGCAGCAGCATGGCGTAGCCCAGGGCGCTGCAGCTCTGCAGTGGCACTTCATGGACCCCTCCGGTTCACAGGGGTCACTTGTTGACTCTAGTTTCCTTCAGTGAAGGGGACTGTTAAGATACAAAAAAGAAGAAAAGATTTTATTTCAAAAAAAAAAAAAAAAAAGAAGAAGAAAAACACCTTTCGTCCTAGTGTGCAACAGACAAATATTCTGTCTGGTGTTACCGGCGTTTGTGTGCTCCAGCCTGGCAGCCTCGCCTCATTTCTAGTATCTGACACAACTACAAGAAACACATGTGAGTTTAGAACGGTTTTTGTCTCAAATCCAAATGCTGCTTTCAGTGATCACAACACAGTCTTTTGTTTTGACCTTAAAAGGTTTGATTTACATGTAGGTCCAACACAGAGAGGCAGTAGGGCTCTTGACCACAGTGATGTCAGTACAAATCAGTGACATGTTGCTCTTCTTCAACATGGACTGTATCATGTTACTTTAAAACATGCAGCCCTCATGGTGGCAAAGGAGCAAAACAACCACTAACAATTGGACAGAAGTGTGAAGAGTGGAGGTCATTGTCTGTGAGGTACAGACTTTAAAGATGAAATCCAGTGTAGGTATTGAATGTATACAGAAGAAAATATGCCAAAAAATGTGAAAGATAAATGTGAAATGTAAGATTATAAAATACCACATTTTATGTTGTCATTTAAATCATATCTTCATAATGAATTAATAGACATGTTGGCAAACATATTTTTTTATATAATCATATAGTAGTGCATTGCAGTACGACTATTTTCTTAAATTTTAAACAACTTTACAGGGGCATTATGGTGCCTGTTTAATAAATAGACCGATTTTGTACAAGGAGCAGTTTAACATTTTGGGAAAGTTGTTCATCCAGTAGAACATTTAAACATTTATCAACTGAAAAGTCAAAAATTTTATGCTGAGCTCAGCTAACAACTTCATTCATCTGACTTGTAAAAAGATCAACAAGTGAACATGATTCCCAAAATGTTGAATTTCCCTTCAAAAGTGTATATTTTTGTGAATATTGTAAATAGCCAGATATGCTATGAAGCAGTATGTGTTGAAATTCTGCTTTTGTACTTGTGGATTACAGATTCAATTTATATTTTTTATTTGTTAATGATTTTCCTAGTGATAAAACATGAAGCTCATTGTCAGGGACATACAGTATATAAACTGTTTGCCAGTGTGTACTTCGAACTGCACCCCACCATCTTACAATAATATGAATGTTTGCTGTAGCGCCCTCTGCGTTCTTTATCCAACTAGGTTTGTTTCCCTGTTACCATGGTAACCACATGTTCTGTAGGAAGAAACAAGAGAAACAGAATGTACACTATCTCAAAGCTTTTGCCTTCCTTTCTTCATGTACACGTGTATAAAGGTTTTTACAGAGGGAACAGAGTATAATTATATATATTTGTGCATAAAAAAAATATATTTTTAAATATATTTACCCAGAGAACTTTATTGATTTTGGTTGTGTGTTATTACTGTGAATTCTGGATACACTCATATACAAAACACACGGTTGTTGGGGATTTCTAAATTTCAGTCAACAGTGAAAGTATCATATATTTTTATGCTGTATTGAATCACACAAAAATATTATGTTTTCTACAAAAATTTTACAATAGAATTTTATGGATTCCACTATTAATCTTAAATATAAATTTCAAATGTCAGTAGCTTAAGAATGTTTTCTAAGTATTAAGCATTACCTCTGCGTAATATTTGGGTGAGATTCATGATTTCTCTGCCTCAGTATTAAAGATCGGTCACTATTTTACTTAAAGAATGTCTTTACTAAACTATTTTTGATGGCGTATGACCATGTAGAAGTAATATATTTGAATACACATCTAAAATATACATTTTATTGTACGGATGATAAGCTAGAGCAGCGAATATGAAATATATGAACCATATCTTGGATTAGATTGTTGTAACTCGATTTAATTCCACATGAGCTCAGTCTTCTGGCTCAATTATCTGCCGCTTCCCATCAACCTGATCGTGTTGTCCGTCTGTTGTCATGACAACATTTGCCCCATAAAGTAACGAGCGGTCTGATGTTTGACTGTTGTCGACAGCGGTTACACAAAATTTTCAAATGGAATATATGATAAGTTTGTTACCATTTAGCATGAAAAGAAGATGGACAAAATCCAGCTGTGTGTTTACTGTGTTTCTGGAAACTCATTGGAAACATTTCTTACTGAGCTGCATTAGAACCACTTGGTTTGAGACCAACATTGGAACTTGTTTGTTTTATTAGGCCTCTTGCCAGATGGCTTCAGCCAAAACCCATCGGAACTCTTTGTTTAGTAAAGCTCCCCTTTATATAGCAGTGCAGCGTTACTGTTATCAAGCACCGGTATTGGGAACAACAGCACTTGAGTCTGAAAAGACTTGTGTTGCACAGTCAGAAAGTGCTGCAGCCTATAATCAGCAGCCACTATGGAATTATGGTTTTCAAACATTCCTGTAGTTTTGTGGTTTCTCTTATCAACTGTGGCAAATCCATCTCTGCTATGTAATTATCCTCTCCAACCCCCTCATATGTTGTGCTGTTAATCAGTTCAAACTCCACTTATGTTCTGGGTCTAATCTTCTCATTTGAGATAATTGGAGGATACTATTTCACTCAATCCTCAAATACGTCTTCAAATATCAACATTCCTCCTTGAAGATTTAGGGTTCCATTTTTCAAGTTTTCTGTGTCCTTCCAGTGTATGCCGGGAAAGGCCACTTCCCCGTAATGTCCCGGTATGTTTTCCATATAAATTAATGTTGCTGTGTAATATTAAAGGAGCGTTATTACACTGAGTGTGCCTGTCACAGTATGACTCATACTTAATGCTGAACTAAAACAGCTGTATTGGAGCACGAATCCATCTAACTAGTTATTAACAGCATTTTTAAAAAACCATTTGACTACCTCATGTTTTCTATGAATGTGTTTTTTGTGTGTCTGAGTTTTGTCTGTATCTAAGAAAAGCCCACATTTACATGCCTATATAACCACCATGCCCCTACATGGTTTTATTCAGATTTGCATTTTTTTGTGTTTGAAGAGTTCCCATGATGCCAAGCTGACCCTTTTTGTAAATGTGTAAAGTCTTGTTTTTGTTCTATTTTCTTTTTTAATGCTGTACATAAATATAATACTGTATTTGTATACCCATTATGCTCAATAAAACTTCATGATAATTCACAGTCTCATTGCAGTGGTTTGATGGTTTTTCACTTCTTCAGGGCACTGTTTGCAATCCAATGTATGTAAAGGTACAGTGTGAATATTTAGATGAATAATGAGCTGTAATAATGTGCATTGTTTAACTGCTACAAAATGAAGCTGAAATTTGTAAAATGTAATACTGCAGATGGCCACCAAATCCTGGCTCTAAAAAACGTAGTTCCCATAGACTTACATTGAATTTCTCTTTATAAATACCAAGTTTTACTTTTATTTAAACTTTATAATACGTGATCTGCTGACCCATCTGTACATTGCTGCGCATTTATTGAATAAACCTTAATAAACATATGAGCAGAAATATGTACCATCAGAACAGTGCTGACTGAAAAATAAGTATGTACTATAATCTGTATACTACCATATACACCGGACTACACCACTGGGAACAACCAAGAAGACCTGCAGTTGTGGAGATGCTCTGACCCAGCCATCACTGTTACAATATGGATCTGGTTTAAAGTCATTCTGTTCATTACGTTGCTCATTTTTCTGCTCCTAACACATCAGTTTCATGGACTAAACATTCACTTGCTGCCTAATATATCCAACCCAGTGAAAGAAACCATTGTAAGGGGGGACAAAAATCAGTATTATTACCACTTCTGTCGGTAACCAAGACAACAGTTAGCTTATGACTGGACTTAACTAATGTCAGCAAACTCTCAAAGCAAAACTCAGGGTGATTTCATGCCAACAGCACTTAGTGCACACCAAACATTCCATTCCAACATACAGTGTTCAGTTTGGTTCATTTTCATTGGTGTGAAAGCATCAATCGCACTCGGATCTGCACTAAATCAAGTGGACTGAGATCTCCAAAAAGAGGTGGGATGGATCCGCTTGACTCTGCACCAAATGTCAAACTCTGGTGTGGTCTCTTTGGTGTGAACATAAACTTGGGTGCAAACCATAGACCAGACCTGGGCAAAGTAAGGCCCGGGGGCCACACGCGGCCCGATAGCCAGCCCTGACTGGCCCACATGAGGTCACTGGCAAAGTTAATCC
>JAPTYR010000019.1:24903728-24913824 GCA_029814505.1 Siphamia roseigaster | reverse complement strand
TTTGTTCCTTTGACCATCCTCAACATTCCCTGAAAATTTCAGCAAAATCTGTTCATAACTTTTTGAGTTATGTTGCAGACAGACAGACTGACCGACCCCCTGGCGGAGGTAAAAATTCATTTGGGAACTGCCATAAAAGTCAAACTGGGTCTTTATGGGTTAAAATCCCCATACTGTTGATTTTGGAACTTTTTCATTTGACTGGTGTTTCTCCTGAATCCTAGAAAAAGCAAAGCGCCTCAAGGAATTAAAAAAAAAACAAAAAAAACAAGTAATTAAATATTTTTTCTTTTAATGACAGTTGTTTTTGTGCATACTCTCTGTGTTATTTGCACGCCTCCAGGGGACTAATCTAGGAAAAGAAAAGAGTGGAAAGATTATATCTGAATAAGGCGGTCAGATTCTGATATAAGTAGGCTTTTAGTTTATGT
The DNA here is from genome assembly GCA_029814505.1 of Siphamia roseigaster. Classification (NCBI taxonomy): domain Eukaryota; kingdom Metazoa; phylum Chordata; class Actinopteri; order Kurtiformes; family Apogonidae; genus Siphamia; species Siphamia roseigaster. Next base: position 24,913,393 of record JAPTYR010000019.1, on the reverse strand, counting down.
GTTTAGGTGGCTGTGATGCTGATGAAATATATTCATGACTGTTAACAGGATTTAGTGTGAAGCCCTCACATTATTGCCAGTTTAGTCCAGATCTGCATCACAGACTGGAGCCTGATTACAGCGTGTGATATGCCGCGGTGCCAGGGAAATGTATCCTGTGTAAAAATGCAGGCAGCATGCTTATGGCAGGCTCAAAGTGGATAGGGACCGTCTTAGCTATAAACTGCATGCTTAATGATACCAGCATTGCTTGTGTGGTAGCAGGTCCACACCAAATCCCCATTCCCAGCGGTAAATGTCATCACATGGGCAATCATTAAGATTCAGTCTGTTGTGATCAAAACTGTGGCGTGCACACATAAAGCTCCCCCTGCTCCATATAAAGCATTTTTAGACCATTACATTAGCCACAACTGACAATTAGGCTGTTGGCTGTCGTTCCCATAAACAGTTTCCTGAGCCTGGTTCAAGTTTTTACACACAATCATTGCACTGCGTGATGATTGGCCTCATAAAGACTCGTAAAGACCCAAACCTCCTCTGGCAACCAAAAGCATCTACTGATCTGAAAGGCTTAATACCTATTATTCCACCAATCCTATCAATACATGCAAATAATACATGTAAATTGGTGTGAAATACAATTATTCATCTTTTCATGGTCATCAGATATGACTCATTTGGATGTTCAGAGGCTTTGTAGTGAACATGGAAACAATGTTATCTTCTACTATAACGTGAATTCTCCAGTAAAACCTATGGAGTTGGATCAGTGACAATGGATGGAGACATTTGGTTTTACATTCAGTTACTAAATCTTTACTGTAAATTTTACTTTTTCTCCAATTTACTTTGTTTCTGATATAATAACCCTTAATTTTAATCTGAGTTGGGTTTTTTAAAGAAAATCTACATTATTGGTAAATTCAATATGGGAAAATAAGTGATTTTCACAGAAAAAGAACAAACAGATAGAGGCCAATATTATAATAAATGATGATTAATCCATTAAAGTGGTCATATTTTGGTTAAACCTACTTTTATTAGTCTTTTGTACATTTATTTGTGTATTTGGACACTAATAGTTCATAAAGTTTAAATTCGAACCCTTCAGGAGGAGCACAGAAATATTAATGTTTTTAATGTGTTAATATCTGCTATTATATTGATTCAGTGTAGATCTAAGCAGGGAATGAATGCTTGCACACTGTAAACTGTGCAGGTTTTGTTTAGGTTTTTGTTTTTCTTTTTTACATGCTCTGGTTTAATTGTGAGGGCCATCTTATCTGAGCCAGATGTTTCCAGGTTGAGCCTGACTCTGTTTTAAGGACATGTGACTTCAAGGGTGTTAAGTTAAGGAAATGACATCAGCTGTATTTAGTTACTCAGACAGGCTACTGTCACATGTATCCTCATATTTAGACCAGTAAACAGGAAACAGCCCAAGACTGCAACAAATTATTTAAACAGCCATGGGGTGCACGAAACGGAATAATTATCCTTTTTCATCGAATTCTATCCTTAGATGGGAGTCAAAACTGTTTTTCCAATATACAAACACCTGCTGAAAGTATGTCTGGACATAAGTTTACATCTTTATACCTGTAATATCTCACAACATTCAAACAGTACATGGCATTTTCCCAGACTCCTCTGCTTCTGGACACCGCAGTCCACCTCCCGTCCGGCCCTGCAGCCACCTGTTCTTCCTTCCAAAGCAGAAAAACCATCTGCACCCTGGAGAGACTTGGCTGCCTGGTGTAAGCCCAGTGAGCACAGACCAAGGCTCGGAGAAGTGAGGGAGGGTAAAATATGGATGAATAAAGACAGATCTACAGATGTTGCATTGCAGATTAATGCTAATAATATGAGAGCTGCAGGGACGGGGGAGGAAAAAAGCTGCGGTCCAGATGTGTGGAGGAAGCGACTCCCAGAGGGAAACTGCTGGCAGAGGAGTAGTGTCTCTGCTAGACAGGACAGAGGGGAATAATTCATCCTCAGATGAACGCCGTGGCCTCTGTCTGCAATATGTAGGGGATGAAGGGCCGCTGTGAATGTCTGGTGGTCAACCTCAGATAAACCCCTTCATCATAAGTCCTCCTTATCCATCCACATTCACCAAAAAAATCTGAATAACAGACTAAAGACTCATTAAATCTACATGAATCTATAGGATGCAAGAACATTCAGGACTGTAAAATTCATGTGCCCAGTCAGTGACCGTAAAAATCACCAAACCGCCATCAATCAGTGGTTATCCGGAGATAGCTTTGCCTGCTATGTGTTTCAAGTTTTAGATTTATTGGATTCAAAGTCACTCCAGCAAAAAAAAAAAAAAAAAATTGTGTTCCTTCAATGTAATTGTTGAGTTTCACTGTGCAAAATGACTGAGAGTTCATCTGTGCTGAACAGAAGTCAAAAGGTACAAGCTGGATCTGTGACATCAGCAGTAGTGTTTGAATAGAAATTAGCATCGAATAGAATAGAAGTACTTTATTGATCCCAAATTGGGAAATTGAAATCAGCTGAGATTATGCATGCACATTTTGTGGCATCATTAAAACCATCCCATTTTACATCTCCTGAGATACTGTCATTGTCACAAATCTGCATCAGTACCCAAATGTCTGTTGATTTTATGTGCTATAGTCAAACAACCTCCACTTAAGTTAGCATCTGCTTGAAAGCAAAAACACACAAAAAAACAAGGCTTACACTGTCAGGGGCCAACAGGAAGGATATATCTACAAAATCCCCCCAGTCCTCTGCTGTATATGAATCTATCCATGTTAATTGTCTGACAATTGATATGAACTCAGTTTGAGCGTCATCAACCTGATAGTGACAGAATAATGGTCAATGAAGCAATTCTTCCCTTATAACTCCACCGAGTAAATGAAAATGATATCATATGAACTCTGGATGGGCGCTCGTAAGACGATCAACATTTTGTCTGCCTATTGTTACTTGAGTTATGTCCAAAAAACTGATTTTCAACAAAAGTGCCCCCATTTGGATGACTTATAATCCTCACAGAGAAGCTGAACTCGATAGGATTCTTCTACCAGGGGTCCACTATGTTGGTTATCAAGGTTATCAAACACATTTATATATGAACTCAGGTCTAAATGGGTCAAACTGCATTATTTAGGCAGATTATGAGGATCTAAATGCAGAAGTGGAATGAGCACATAAAGGATGGATCATTTTAGAAGGATGTTTCACCTCTTGTTCTTTGTGTCGTGTTTTTACCTTCACTCAAAATAAATGCCATCCTTCTTTTTTTGTGAGTTTGATTATTTTATGGCAGGTTCCATCCAGCATTCACCACCTATATGTGTATGTGGAACAATGAGCTAATACAGTGGCCACTGCTACATTAACCCAAAAAAAAAAACATCCACCATCAACCAAAAGCTTCTACTGATCTGAACTGTTGGTCCACTAGTTCTATCAATACATGTCAACAGTTGGTGTAAAATACAGTTCTTCATCTTTTCATGGTCATCAGATATGACCTATTTGGATGTTCAGAGGCACTATAGTTACCATGGAAACACTGTCATCTTCTACAATATTGATTCAACAGTGAAACTCATGGAGTTGGATCAATGACAGTGGATGGACACGCTGGGTTTATGCTCACTTAAGGCTATAAATTACTGACTGACTTTAACTTTTCTTTAGTTTTTTTCAGTTTTGATACAATAACCTTTGACTTTACTCTAAGCCTTTATGGACATCAACATGATAAATCAATTAAACACAGGAAAATAGATTATTTCTACTGGGGAAAAAATGCAAAATTTAGGGGATAATATCAAAATAAATGTTGACAAATTGTTTGGGACCAGTTAAATAAAAAGAAAGTAACTTAGGAACTGCCACAAAAGTCACAGGTTAAAGCTACACTGTTGGATAGTTTTTTACTGTAATTGAGCAAAAAGGAAACAAGAACTCTATGTGTGGTCTCCATTTGTGGCTAAAAGAAATCTAGCCCATGATACTGATGTGTGTTTAAACAGGTGAAGGGTTTCCAATAAATATTGGATACATTATTGTGCTGCTCTATTCAGTGGCACAACACAGAAGATTGGAAAACTGTTGTCTTTTTCCCACAGTGGTCTTAACTGTCTTTATATTTAGTGTTTTCGTTTGGAGCAGAATGTAAAATTCTGGTGTTTTTTTTTTTTTTTTTTTTTTTTGGAAAGAGCCGTTTGGTTGTTGCAGTGATTTTTTTTTTCCTTTTTTCTGTGAATTAGGGCTCGAACAGCAGAGATAACTGAGACATCACTCTCTTTTCCCCCTCTGAGAGCTGGCTTTCACTACCTCACAGAGTTCACATGAATAATATTAACATCAAAGAGAATTTTCTTGGAAACCATCTGATCAAGCTGTATCATACATCGCTGTGACATGCTTATAACAACCCTCCCACACTTGCCCCACAACCACAACCACACCCCCACCACATACTGTATATACTCGCACCCACAAAAATACATTGGTATTCTGCAAGTGTAAGGGGGAGATTCCTACTTCAAAGGGACCATTTCCACTACTACGACTACTACTACTACTATTACTACTGCATACTGATACGATAAGACGTCAATGCTAAAAAAGCAAGTGTTATTGCCATGCTGCAGTCGGAATCAAATGCATGCAGTACTGGGAAAATAGGGGTGATAGAACTTATATGCTCAAGCATCTATCACATAAATTGTTTTTATGGAATATATTCTACTGACCTTCATTCATTCATTCATTCATATTTTGCTCATTCAGATTAATTCATAGAAGGTAATGTCTCCTAACCTCCTTTTATACTGTAAGTATATATATGGAAACTGTAAAACATGCAGCAATGATGCTAGAATATGATCATGCTCAATATTTGATGACTAAAGAAGTAAAAAAAAAAAAAGGCGTATGAACAAGTGGGATGAGAAAATACGGTGGAAAAACTCTGCCACTCATCCAACCGAACAACCAACCGAACAACCAACCGACCGACCAACCAACCGACCGACCAACCAACCAAATGCCAAGCTAGCCCTGAAAAAAAAAAACACACATGAAAAAGATGAACTTATTGAGGTCTCTATTTCCATGGCAACACAGAATAGTTTTGATGATGTTCCTTCCCAGTCGGCAGGCAGGGCTTGGCCGAATCACGGCACAGATTGGTTCTCCGTGGCTTGTTACTAAGGGCGGGTTTAAAACGTGCAAAGAGAGAGAGAGAGAGAGAAAGAGGGAGAGAGTGAGGCGCAGATGGTTGGAAGAATTGCCACTTTGAAGAAAACCCCAACCCACTCTCACAACTGGGTTCTGCAATATTGATTTGAATGGATGGTAGGGAAGAAAACCTAGTGGCCTATGAATAAGTAAGTAATGGATAATATAGGCTAAATCAAAAGCCATTCAAAGTGAATAGGATATGCCTTCTCAATGATGCAGAGGTCCAGTGCGTCTTTCTCTCTACATGAGGGCACAATAAACTATGGTGCTGAACAGTACTGTCAAGCTTCCTTGTGTCATGTCTCTTAATGCCCTCCAAATAAAGAGGCTAGAACAGAGACAGAGTAAAAAGCACATCTCAATTTTAACAGCTCAAATTCTTTGCAATATTAAGCACTGATTAACTGCAGAAATACTAGGAAAATATAATGTTTTCAGATGCTGAGTAATTTATATACATATAAAAATGGAGTAAAAGAAAGGAAAGAAGAAAAAAAACTACCTATTTATCATACTGGTCACAACTTATTTTATTGCAGCAGTGACTTTGGGCAATTTTGTTTGCGTTTTAAAATCTTAATTGCACATTTCTTTGCAACACTTGAGAGGAACCAGCTCTTTTAGAATAAACAACACATGATCATCTGGGGTTTTAATTTACCCAGCAGGAGAACTTGTGCTGAATAACATCCAATTGAAAAACGAAACTCCCCGAAAGTTCCCCATCTATGGCGGTCTCCTTTTTTTTTTCCCCTTTTTTTCTTTTTTTTTTTTTTTTAAACTTCACTCCTCTTTTTGTTTCCCTCCACAGACAGCAGCTCTATGGGCGACTGGGAGCAGCAGAAGAGCTCAGGGCCCTGCCAGGCCTGGGATAGCTGATTCGTGTTCAACATGACGACACTGCTGTTCAGACAGACACGGCTGAAGACGCCGGGTTGATATCATGGCATCATTTACACATGCACAAACTCCCGCACACTGTCCCTCTGTTGTCTCCCCTCTACTCACCTTTTCATCTGCCCCTCCCTCTCACTGCGACCCCACAACCCTAAATCCCCCCAGCACACAGCGACATGGCAGACAGGCAGCCACGCAGACAGGTGACCGTAAACAATTAATCAACATGGTGACACCTCTACATCTGCCAGGCCCAGCACGGGGAGGGGAGCTGTCAGCTAGCAAAACAAAGCAGCCCCCAACACACACACACACACACACACACACACACACACACACACACACACACACACACACACAAAAAATCATTTTAGAGAGTGTCTCTCCACCTCAAAAAGAACGTCAGCAACTGAATCTACAAGCTCACAGGTATAAAATATTTACCAACACATTCAAAAGACGGTGACATGAAATGAAGAGAATGATCTCACGACTTGGACGCTGTCAGATTTATTTTGCCAGTTGTGGTGCAGAAGCAAAAAACGGAATGGCTGAGTTTTGTTATTATTATTTGTTTTTTTCATTGTTAACAAAAGTAGCGTGGTGTTAAAAGTCACATGAACATTTGCAAATGATCGTGACGCCACACTCAAGCACGTAAAAACACCTTATAAGTATTAAAGTATAAGCGTGAAAAACATTACAAATCAACATATCCTTTCATTTTTATTTTATTTTTTACTAACATTACAACTTAACTAAATGAAATCAAAAATTTGATGACATTCAAAAATCTAACAAACATCCAGCAACATTGAAACCAAACTCATATTTGTTTATTTTCACCTAATCAAATGCTGTTCCTATTTACACCCTTTTGTTTCTCCCATCAGAGGATTATGCGAAAAACATTTTATTTTTTTAAATTTGTATTAAAGTGAGGAAGAAGTTGCATGAAAACTAAAGTATTATAAATGTGGATATGGCCTATCTTATGCAATTTGTTCTCCCTTTTGAGGATGTTTTTCATGATGTCCTGCTATTGTCTGAATCCAACCCCCGCATGCCCTGAAATCATCCTGCAGGCCTGAGTGGCATATTCATATGAATGAGTGGAGCTAACAGGTGATGAATGTCAGAACCCCGGTGGCCTATTGTCACCGGGGACAAGGACAATATGAGAGAGAGAATGGGAGGTCAGCGCTGGGCTGTGAGCTGCTAAAGTTTAAGCCATAGCTGACTTATGTCATCCATCAACACAGACACATTAAAATAACACAGCAGGTCTTCAGGCTACCAGGAATTGGTTTGGAGTATGTCGACATGCGTACAGGGACTGTTTAGACTAATGCAAAATAAAAAAATAAAAAAATAAAATTCAATAATCAATTATACGTGGGGCTCGTTTTGGTTGTTAGTTTGCTGAATGCTTTACTTTTAGTTAGATCTTGTTGACATGATGATGCAGAAGGGTAGAGTGTGTCTGTGCAAAAACACTCCCGGGGATTCTAATAACAATGCTGAAGTCCCGGGGAGCGAGAACTGCTAGAGCTGTCAGGCCTTTTGTTTCAAGGGGCCACTCATTACATTACAATCCCAAAGATAAGGTTCCTTCAGGGGGTACGAAAGGCCATGAAGGAGGAGGTATTGTTCCTCACTACATGCACACCTTTCTGCTTTTGGAAACCTACAGGAAACACAGCTTTGGGTAAAGAAAAAAAAAAAAAAGATAAATGCTTCCTATAAGAAGATGTAGGAAAATGGCACAGCTCACCTTGGTGTGGGGAGGAAGGGAGGAGGGAGGAAGAGGAGAAAAGAAAAGGGGGGAAAAAAAAGCTTAGTTTAGATTAACCTGCCATTTTCATAAAGGAGGTAATCATTATGCTGCCAGTAGGAAACTTGTGGGATGAGAGCTGAAGGCAAAACACAAAGCTCTGATTTGATTTTGTTTGTTCTTTACAGATTGGCTATCAGTTTGAGGAGGAGGTGAAATGTGCAGTGGTGGGGGAGATGTTTACGATGGTTTTGGCTTTTGAGGGGCTTGTTTGGCGTTTGGGTTTGACTGCATCTCACACATCAAATTGAAGTAAAGTGTAACATGTGAATGTTGTGACAAATGAGACACACATGACAGAAAGAGGAGTAGGTGAGAATTGGGAAACGGAGAAAAGGCTTCCCCAGGGAGTGTGTGTGAGTTAATATATATGTGTGTGTGTCTGCTTGTATGTGTGTAGATATCTAGTACGTATGTGAAAAGATTATAGCTATCAAACATAATAAAGGCATGGAATTTTTCTATATATGTCAGCTCCTTCATCAATTTTGCAACACGTACAGAGCAATACTGATATTTATACTCCCCTCACATGATCACAAGAAGCAAAACCCAATCGCAATATCATTTTTGTAAATTTTGAGCTCAACTAATCCACTTTTCCAAAGCTCTGCTGACAGATTTTAACAGACGTCACCAAATAAGCCTGAAAAGAAACACAGTAGGTAGAATTCTATTGAAAAATAGGACTTTTTTTTGTCCCGGAAACAATTTGCTTAAATATGGTTGAGTGCAACAAATTCTTCAAGGTGGAAAAACTCTAACAGTTTCAGTAAAATATATTAATTCGGTTACTATATGGTTGAGTTGGATTGACTTGATAAAACCTCTGAATGCAGGGACACTTAAAATAGTTGCAGCTTTGCATCTAAATGTGTTCTAATAAACGTATTTACTGAGCATCATTGTGTTTAATTAACACAAAGCACATCTCTGACCTTACTCCACTTTTCTTGTACGATTGTTTTTGACTGTAGTGTTGGTCTCTGAGATGAATTCATTCATTTACGCAGCACGGGCACATATGGAAATCCAAGACTAACTGACAGCAAATCAGTGTTTAAAAGTCAGTAGTCATTAGAGCCGACAAGCGGGTCTGTAATGAAAGAGAGTGAAGAAATTTCTCCGTGATCCCGCTTGCTCAGAAAACCTGACTACACTTTCATCACCTCGCCATTTCTTTCTTTCTTTGATCCTTTCATGTTCCACAAATGCCACCAAGAACATGTTTCAAGCAAAGATTAAAAGCTGACCATGGATTTTTTAGAAATGTTTGTTAGCTGCCTCCATTTGTTTTGCCTATTTTAATAGGGGTTGTTATGTGAGGTCTCTCCTTGCTCAACTAAAGTGCACCAAAACTTCCCCGAATATTAAAAACACTACAATTAATGCCAAGCACAAATAGCTTTTTTTTTTTTTTTTCATCATTTGCTCATTTGTGCTGTTTTCTTATATGACAAGCCTCAAAACACATACTAAGCGTTACATCGTTGTTGTTTTTTCACACATATGCATCTATGTTACATATTGTAACATAGATTAATAAACATTTTATCCACTGCATTTAAATGTAATTTCCAAGAGCCTGTTGTCAAATAGCATGAAGAAATATTGTGAGTCTACCAGTGTTGGGCAAGTTACTCAAAAACTGTAATACATTACTTATTACTTGTTACTGTCATTTTAAAGTAAT
>JAPTYR010000019.1:24775826-24786904 GCA_029814505.1 Siphamia roseigaster | reverse complement strand
GCTCACCAGACGTTTCTGGAATCATCTTTTTAGCACACTCCTGCATGATCTGACATGAAGTGCGGGCAGCATGGTGATATTTAGTAAACCGGCTTCCTTCTTTATTGATGTATAATGAGGTCAAATGAATCCCCTCGTACGCATGCTTAGATGGCTCCTCGCTTCAAATCCTTTCTGACAGCGAGTAAAACAGCCGGCAAACACAACGCTGGCTCCCAGAGACATGGTTGTGAAAGACCAGGAGAAGGGAAAAAAAAACCTCTTTTATACCTTGGCAATTTCTCTCCTGTCTAGTTCTTAATTAGACACTTATTACCCTCTGAACAGTATTGCTCTTCTGCTTTAAGCCTCTAATACTGCAAGTACTGGATGGTAGAATTAACATTAATGCCAGGTTTATTATCAGATGACAGTTCTATTTACTTAAAGAGAGAAAAAAGAAAACACCATTTGGTGTTACTACTTTTTTTTTTTTTCATTGTCGAGCATTAGATGTTTTTATAGAACTTTGGTTTCATTTGTGTTACACTCTTCTGTTTACATTAGTTATATCATGGGCTGATGTTTGATATTTGAGTAAAGTCAGATAATACCTGCACACTTACTCCAAGAAACGAAAGTTTATTAGTGATAGTACTATTGTTTTCAGCATTTAAAGATAGCATTTACCAATACACAGCTGTGTTAACCATTTAACAACCCAGGATGATAAAACCCCAGAAGTAATTCATTTAACCAACATAGAAAACAATAGCATCTATTAGGTTGTTTGTGGTGTTTGACTAAATCCTGGATTTGTTTTCATATTTCTGGACCTATATTGTAATAAAATGTGATTTAAAAAAAAAACAAAACAAAAAAACAACCCAAAATAAACCGGGTCATTGGTGAAGGTAATACATACTTCTAGTCCAAATTTCAGTCCAAAAGCTTGTATCCAGAAAAAAAAAAAATCACTTTCAAATTGGGTTAATATATTATTTAGCATAACTAATTAGTAGTACTTGGCTTCTTCTGTTGCTTCTGTCATTTGATTAAAACCTTTTTTTCCCCATATTTTTGGACCTACATTGTGATAAAATGTGATTAAAAAAAAAAAAAAGAAACAAAATAAATCTGGTCAGTGTTGAAGTTAACATACACTTGGAGTCCAAATTCCAGTCCAAAAGCTTCTGTCTCAAAAACATAATCGCTTACTAATTGGGTTAATATAATGTTTTTTCCTCATTAGTGTCGTAGAGAAATGGCAGCAGGTTTTCTGTTCTAAGCATCACTTTATAAAAATAAAATTGAATATCAGAATTATCACCTCCATATAACAATCTAATATTTTTGTCTGTTTTTCTAGATATTTACAAGTGATATCATAATACTTCGTAATCCACGACTTTCCTTAAGTGATATTTGGCGTCACTCAAAGCATGACACCACAGTGTCTTAAATTGTCAGTGGTGTCAAAACAATCAAATTCCCTTTCATTGCCAAGCCTCGTCCCCACTGCTCCTGGGTGGGTGCGTTACCATCAGCGGCTCATCAGAGCCCGGCGCCCGTTTACGCATATTAGCTTCTTGCGCATCTGCCAGCATTCGCAGCCATTCCCCCTCTTGCACAGCTGCATATCTAGTGAGGACTGAGCCTTCCCAGGCCTTATTAAAGCCAAGAGTGTGTTTCAGTTCAGGGTCATTGAGAGAGTGCAGCACATAAATATGTTAGGGCAGCACTATCAGCCGGTCAGTTTACTGGGGGTGATCGATGATGGTCCCAGAACACTCGCCCAACAAACATCTTAAGTGGATGCGGTTTTTGCTTAATTGGGAGCTTTGCAGCACATATTCCGACTTATTTGATGTTGATGATGAAGTCCCAGGAAAGCTCTAATATTTTTGTAAACTAAATGTGTATGCATGGTGTCATTCATACACTGGTCAGAGCTGTTACCCGTCAATTTGACCTGCATATAGTTCCCCTCCATGAACATGCACACATACATACACTCATGCCCTGAGCTCATTTTTAATCCTCACAGCTCACTGTGAAGGCAGGAGGAAGTTCCAATTAAAATTAGAATAAGCTCTTTTAACGGTCTCTTAAATTGACAACTGAACAATGATTTTCGAATTGGTATCTGTCAAAGGTCTCAGAAAATCCTCAGTTGATAAGGCCCAACGCATCCAATTAGTAGCAGAGTAGGGCCTCAGCCAGTAATGATTTCTAGGTCCCTTAAGATGTGGTGTGGACACTTATTGCAAATTACTGACAAAGAGCCCTGCTGTATTGATGAGGGGGAGAACAGCCAAGTCTCCGTGTTCCCATCAGGTGGACGAGCACCTAGAGGGGCCTGAAGGAGAGCCCAGGTGTCTGTCTCGCTCTCTCTCTCTCTCTCTCTCTCTCTCTCTCTCTCTCTCTCTCTCTCTCTCTCTCTCTCTCTCTCTCTCTCTCTCTCTGTCTTCCTCCCTCTCCTTCGCTCTCCCCCTCTCTGGCCATAATGTGGCCTCGCTGTGCAGCTCATATGCAGCCCCCCTGCTGACATGGACTCACAGAAACCAGCCTCTCTCTGTCTCTCTCTCTCTGTCTCTCTCTCTCTCTCTCTCTCTCTCTCTCTCTCCTGACGTGAGCCCCTGCTCAGGGAAAATGCTAATGCTAACATGAGGGAGGTGTCAGGAGCGGATCATCAATAATGTCTGCAAGTTTACTGCCCTCTTCTAATTATAGCCCGTCTCTCTCTCAGGGCCACGGGAGGCTGCAGGGCAGCTCCTTAATTGAGCTGAGGTAGATTTCCTTCCCTATCATATTCGCAGCCCCATTGTTTACAGTCCTTGAAACTGATTGAAAGGAATCAAAAGATTCATGGAGATGTGATTCAGTACAGAATGTATTTGGTATGCAGGAAGAATGAATAAAGGAGGATGATTCTTGCTGGTCAGGTAGGGATTTAGATTTGAAGGCCATAGTATAGCCAGAGGTCATATCATTTATTCTCAGCACTGATGCCTCTGGAATGCTGCATGTGCTATGTTTTGCTCCTCTGTATTACAGCTTAGGCTGGTACCAGAGGGCCAAATAAGAGCAGCCGCCATGACAGTCTAGTAACCAGTGCTGTTCACCTCAATTATGGGAGTTAATGAATAGATAATCACTTTTTGCATTTAGATTTGCTGCTTGTGTAGCATTGTTGCTGTTGCACATTTCCTGTATGGTCTCTCGGGATCACTGCTGCAGATCCACAAAGCTCTCAGGCCATGTTAGATCCCCCTAGATGTTTTCCACCAAGTCTGAGCCTTCCATTCTGCTGTAGGCTCAGTAAAGAAGGTGTTGACCCTGGTGACCTGAGCCCGCTTCCATTGGGTGAGAAAGGGCTGCTCCATACTCTGTGCTTCAGGGTCAAATGGTTTGTAGTTTGTAGTTTCCTCTAGTTAGATGTTTGTTGCAAATAACTGTTGAGAACAGGGAGGATTCAGGGCTGATAGAAGAGTAGGTGTCTCTGATAGTGCAGGGAGGGATTTGGGATGTTTTTGACATTTTGCTCAAGGAGATGACTCCATTTTGTGTTTCAGTTTAAGCCAACTACTGATTAGTGATACATGCTACATCATTGTTTACATTCATTTCCGACACATGCAGAACTATTTGACTTTACATATGCATGTGTTCATTCATTGTCTGTGTGCTGTTCTAATTCCCCCCCAAACTTGTAGCCCTTTGCACATCTGTATTCCTTTAAGATGAGAGAGGCTTTGATTTCCCCCATCTTTGTGTCACTCTGACTGGCATACTATTTGACAGGTGGAGTTAAAAAAGCGAAAATTGTGGATGAAAATTCGTCAGTCTCAATCTCTTGCCCTGGGCTGTAGGCAGCAGAGACAGAAGCCCACTGCTTTGTGTCAAATGTTTATCAAAGGGCCTGATTAAATTGCTGTGTTCAGGGTAACAGCCTAATAGAAAAAAATGAAATCCCTATACCTTGGCAAGCAGTCCTTATGTATGATTGCGAGTAGAATAAAGAGGGGATGCTGAGGTGCCAGAAGAAACCTCTGACCAGCCGGCTGTAAAGGAGGCTGGAATATCATATGCCCTTTGTTGTCGCACAAAAAGAGACGCAGGGTCTGAGATCTGTTGTTGTTCTCACTTTCCTCTGTCTTCTCAATCATTCCTTTTTCTCTTCGTTGCTGGAGGAAATAAACCTGGCCCCCCTTTTGCTGAGGCCGGCTTGCTTCCCCTGGCCATTCCTCTCTGTTTTGTTTCAAAAGGGCAAGGCTCTCCAGCCTGAGCAGTTTGCCCTGCAGTCCCACGCCAGGGGCGATGCTTGCCTCAGCTGCTTCATCACCGGGGGACTGGGCTAACGTCTCTTGACTGCACTTAGCTGTGTTTCTCTGATACGGTCATATCACATCAGCCTGGGCACATGTGACATTGCATCCCTCTGTAACTTTAAGCAGTTTGTTGCCATCCATGTTCTTTCAGCTTTTATCTTCCGCTTTTTGAGTGATGTTATGATTTGTTGCAATATTTTCTGGCAGTGCCGCTGCCACACGTTTGTGTCAGATAACAGGGCCTATTACAAGATCTCTGGATCTGGCCAGTTTTCCCCTACAGGAGACAGAGAGAGCTGCGCCTCCCCTCTCCCCCCTCCCAGTTTTTTTTTCTCATCCTTACCCCCGCATTTGAATTTCTAGATAATAGGCTTTGACTTCTGGCTGCACGTTTATGGGTCTTTTCATGTTATCAGCTTAGCTCATAGCGTGGAGCTGAAGAACACAGACTCCTAGTGACAGGCCAGCCAGTCAGCAAGGCGAGCCTGTCAGGATCTCTCATACACTAATGATTTCCCTTTAGTCTATTTTCTGTCTCATTGGCCGTTTCCTTCAAAAACAAAATTGCTCATTTAAATTCTCATGCCTGGGGCATTTTGGTCTTCAAATATTGTTGGAAAGTGAAAGGATTAGGCAAAATATGCTTTTTTAAAATGTTAATATATTTTCTGGTTCACTTTCTCCTCTGAGGCCAATTAGGGAATTTCTGCTGGCTGCATTAATGTCAAACTGACATCCCCAGCTATAATTACACTGTGCTTGAAACCTAACTTTCACTTGTGGGTAGATGAGTGTGCCTTGCAGTGACACAGAGACTCGCTCTGCCAGCTTTTGATCATTTAATCATTGCTTGCTTTCTTTCACTCTGTCCTCCCTTGCTTGCTGATGATTTCACCTTTTATTCTTTCTGTTGCAAAATGCAGTGTTGTGTTTCATTATTCACTGCTGTATTTTGCAGGGTTCATTAGTGACATCAGCTCTCCCCTTTGCTCACAGTAGTACGAGGAGAATCAGATGATCCCTTCAGGTGCAGATACACTGTTTACTCACTTGATTCACAATTTACATTGTGTTTTTTTTTTGTGTTTTTCTTGTCTACAATGCGTGCTGTCAGGAATTGAAGGATGGGTAATGCGTGGCACAAATGCACTATGTCTGTGCTAGTCCTCCTTCTGTGTCAAGACCAGGGAGATTAATGATAGTTAAGACTTTCACCATGAATATCAATGTCTCCACAAAGTACATCTGAAGCCGTATGGCACGCTCCACTTATGATTTGGGCTCATTTTGCCCGCCAGTTGCCAGGGAACCACTGATACTTATGATAATATCTGTTGGGGGGGAAAAATGCAATCAGGTGGACAGACATTTGACTAAAGTAGTATTACAACAAATAATCACAAAAAGAGTGGAAATGCATCCCTAATGGGTAATGATTTGCAGGTGTCGTTGTGGGTGAATTACAAACTATAGTTTATCTTACAATGATATTTACTGAACACCTAGAAGGCAGGACAGTACATGAACTTTACTCTGATGTTTGCTGTCACACTCACATATGTCCCACCATACACAGTGGAAGTTACAAAGCTAGAAGCAAATTACTTGACATGAAACCCACATAGGTACTTGTATATGTACAAATACTTGCAAATTGCTTTAATAGTTCATCTTGTCATATACACACACGCACGCACATACTCACATACTCACATACACACACAACCAATTTTCTACTTTTACGAAATGACAAAAAAAAGCACATTATAGAAACAATCTTCTGTTTTATTTTATATAGCCTACTCAAATCACTGTCATAACATAACAGTTAAATGTATTTACCATAATAAATGCATGTGATTTTTGTAATATAATATCTGTGAATAAAAATGAATTAAAGCAGATCATGTGTGCTGTGGTGGTGGTGTTGAAGTATTGAAATTTAGCACCAAATGGCAAGATATTTTCCATTACTTTTGCATCTGTCAGGTCAGTCTTTAGTATTAGTGTCAAAGTGCAATACCATGTACAAACACACTCGTGTGTGTATATATATATATATAATTGCTGTGTTAAACTAAACTCAACACTGTAACATGTACATTGTCAGAGGGTACACACATAGTGATTTTGACCATTATTATGATGAAGAAAAGTATGAAATTTCAAGTTGTGTCAAAACTTCTCTTTGACATCAGATTTTTTCTTTTGGGCTACTTCGCAGAAAGTGAAATTCATGGCAAGTGTAGTATTTTACTTCTGTCAGGCTGTTATTGAGCATCGACTCCAAAACTTTTTTTTTTATCCCAGTACATACACTGCAGGTGTTTGTACATCAGTGAAAATTTAAAATAATCTATACCATTGATGTGAGATTTAGTGTTGATTTCAGACACCAAATGTTGCTGTGAGGGTTTTGTCAGCTCCCATGAACGCCGGCTCCACTCCACTCTTCCCCGTTTAGCCTCCAACAGCTTGACAATTGTGATGCCAATCAAATTAATGAGTCTGTGATTGTTTGGAATTTGCATTAGCTTGTGTTGGACACTATCAATCTGTTACAGTATGTGCCAATGCTGGCTCTGGGGACAGTGTTAAAAAAAAAAATAAAAAAAATCACTGCACAGTTTGACAAAGTACACACAAGCATCCTCGGCTATTCGTAATGTCCGACACCCCCCTACCCCACCCCCCTCTCCAACACACACTCATCTTCTCCATCTTTTCTCCTCGCCTGACTCTGTTTGCATTGTTTTACCCTTTTTGCTTGGTCTTCAGGTAATAGGAAATGGCACTGACCCCTCCTGATCCCCCCGATTACCTTCGTGAAGCGTGAATGTGGTATAGAATCACACATCAGGAGACGAGTTGTAATTATTTCTGCGATGCCATCAGCATGGATCAATCACTCAGGGAGGCTGCTAGTGGAATGCCGCTCGCAGCCATGGATGGAGCCAGCAGCGACCCTGTTTGACTGACAGCTTTGGTAATTAAGTGATTGTATAGACCTCTCTAACTGTTATAACAACCTTGTCGGGGCCAGTCTGCATTTGGAACATACTCAAATCAATGTGTTCTCCAATCCCTGAGCATTTTTTGATCATGTACCTCCGTCACAAAGAGGGAAACTTAAAAAAAGAGCAGAAAAAAAAAATCTAAGTGTCAATGCTTTTTCTCTATTTGTCATGGCAAACAGCCTGGCAGCAGCTTTGTTTGGCTCATTTAAAGAAATACACTTGAACACAATGCAGGTTTTTAGAATAATATTTTATTAGAATCAGAAGTATTCAAGCCCAGTGTGCTCACCTTTGATAGATAAAAGCAGTTTTTACCCAAGTTGTGTCTCCCCCACCCCCCTTTTTTGGAGGGGTATATTATATTTTGAATTGCACACCACAGAGTAATACTAACCTGCACTTGAAATTGAACTTGAATGTCACATGTTTCATTACAGCACAGGCTTATGAGCAGAAAATGACGTTTAGAGGTTGAGATAATATACAGTGTGTCCATTCTGAAAGGGAGCATTGTAAATGTCAGATCGCTCTCATGTTGCAACCTTTAATTCCAAAGCTCCTGGGATGTAATTTTTCATTCAAAATTTGATTCCCATCACATCATCTTAGCCTTTTCCATCACACTGAAATGAAAAATCCTGTTCATTGGCCGGAGGAGACGCACGTCGTCCTGCATGTTCATTCTGAGCCTTAATATAGTTGTAAAAGTCTAAAAAACACTCATAACAATCACCCTGCCAACCAGACTACAATACTCATGTTTTATTAATAACTCATTCACATGTTATGGTAAATGATGTGTGCTCGCTCCATCATTTTATATTAAAATAGGACCGTATAGTCAAGATAAATCAATATTTAACAGGTCAATTCATTTGTAAAAAAGCAACGAAAACTGTATATGTTGAGTTCTTCATTTCTCAACAATAAATATTTAACAGAAGCATTTTTATGTTTATTCAGTCATTGAAAACCACTGAAGTTAAATGAAAGTGAAATATTAAGAATTAAATTTACAAATAAATTCAAGCTTTTCTCACTGATTTGTTTTCTGTCAGCCTCCACAACTAAATGTCTTCACTACATTTTTTTTTTTATTACAGGAAAAAAAAATCACACACTAAATCTGCAAGTAAAATATAAACTGTTTTCCCACTACATGCACCAGTCAGTTTAGGTAATTAAAATAGAAATAAAAACTGCATTTCTTCACTCTATCCATGCTATGTATCTATACTACAGCTCACAGAACTGAGATGTATTCAAAGATGAAAGCTTGACCAACACTTTTATTAGAGTTTTACAAGAATAAAAATAAATATATCAACCTGTAAACATACTTCTGTTATCAGAGCTGGAAAATCTTCAAATTTGCCAAACGCTGTGAACGCTTACATTAAATTTCTTTCCCAACACGTGTTCCGAGACAGAACATCCACAAAGTTCCTACAGATCAAGAACGTGCTGCTCAGTGTGAAAGATGATGTTTCAGAGTAATATACATGTTTCAGTTCAGTCCCAACTTTGCTGTCAATTAGCATAAAAGATAGCTGAAGCTGCTCCTGCTCCTGTTTTCACAGTTCTCATGTAAACCATACATTTTCTCTTGGCTCACTGTGACCTCCGGGGAATGTCAGCCGCACAAAAAAGACTAATTGTGTTATATTTGCTTGATACTTACACATAAGACCTCAATGTGCCCAGGTGTTAAAATTGTCTTGAAGTCAGCGAGCTTCATTTACACCTTTTTTTTTTTTCCTTTACTTGAAATAAAACATCATTGCAACACGGTGCTCTGCAGTAACGCTGTTCTGGGATTGGAAAGGATTTGGTTATTGGGAGAGAGTAGAATCCTGCAGGCATGATGAGAGTTTGATATGAGCCAGAAACATTTAGATTATTCACATTTTTAACACGCATTGATTTGCCTTAACTCTTTTTTTTCTCTCTTTATTGACATTTTTCATTAGTATCTGACAGCCAATATTACATACCGTTGGATAGTTTGTCCTTTTTCAGCTTTTAATCAATATAATTCCCTAACCATCTGTCAAGGATGATGATGGGATGGTCAGTCAGACTTCAGACCACACCCTGCACATGCCACAGCTCTGGATACAGCCATTCCATAACATTATCAAACTAATACTCGCAATAATTTACCATCATGATTTTTTGTCAGAAAGTATTTAATTTATTTATTTGTTTTTTTTTTAAAGATTGTTGATCTTGGTATCAGCCTGTAATTATGATTTTTTTTTTTTTGTTTGTTTCAGGGGCATACAGTTAATTTTCTCAAATATCTGTATTTTTAATGTGAAACACTCAACTTTATTTACACTAAGTTGCATTTGGTTGCATAAATGTAACAGGTGCATGAGCTTTTTAGAAGTGGAAAATATAAAAATGCTGTTTTTTGTGAGTGGAGAGAGGTGTTACTTAAATACATTTTATCTGGTACAATAATCTCAGCCTTTAACATTTTTTTGTAGAACTTCTAACCAATGAAATGACCTCTCACCTGATTTAACAAAATCAGTGGAACTATAGAAACATACCTGCACTTTGCAACTCTGTGTATTAATTTTAAGTCATTTCTATTTGTTTATTTATTTATTTTTTTTACTAAATCTCCTGTGTGTCTGGTCCAGCATCCTCCCCTGCGGTGATTGACAGCCTAAATGCGGGGTGTCTCTTTGTAAACGCTGCAACTGTGCAACCTAAAGGTCGCCAGCGGTGAAGTGACAGCTTACACGCAAAGCCGCCAAAGAATCAATATGGTGCCAGCCACTATTACACTGTCCCATCATCGACCATCAGCTGAGGCCAATAAGACGATATCCTAACTGGTAGCATTCAATTTGCTCCTGCGGCGCCTTAAACCTAATAAAGCGATTGATTGTTCCTGTTTCAGTTGATGAACAGCCCCGTGCGCCTGTGGACGCATTGACTGACATGTTTAAGCATCACTTTGATCCGATCCCAGCGATTTGTAGGGAGTAAGGCTTGGAAAAGGCCCGGATTTGATGCATGGATGTAGACTAGAGAGAGTCTTGTATCTGTGGATCATATTCGTCATTTGTGGCTGATGACTCTTTTAAGCCCAAATGAATTTAATGTCAGTGTTTTTCTGTCTGGGTCGTGGATTTACGCAGCTCGTTCAGGGGCAGCAGAGGCAGAGGCCCCCTTTTGCTCATGAACTTCCCTCCAGCAGACTGTGGTCTCACTTTGTCGCCGCCTGCTGCTCATTCTGTGCCTGTATCCGGACAGATCCACAACCAGGAACATAGAAACTGGACCCAAGAACGTTATTAGACCAAGAAACGCTTTCATTTATCTGCAAATTCTCAACACAACTGAATAAAAAAAATAATAATAATTCTGTCATTTTTTAAAATAATAATAATAAGAAGAATGATAATAATAAGAATAACAAGAATAAGAATAATAACATGAATAAGAATAATAACAAGAATAATTAATAAGAATAAATCAAATTAAGTTCAAATTCGTTTTAATTTAACAGACTACAATTGAAATAAACATACATTTTTCATTGATAAAACTATAAATCAGGGTTAATAATGAGCATTACACAGTCAAAGATCCTGCACATGAGCACTCAAAATAAAGCTGCTAATATGCATCTAATAACACACAGCATCTAATATAATAATAATAATAATAATAATAATTAATAATAATAATTATTATTGTTGTTGATATTATTATTGCTATTATTATTATAAGA
>JAPTYR010000019.1:24715413-24728435 GCA_029814505.1 Siphamia roseigaster | reverse complement strand
ATCTACCATCACTAACCTTTGGTAGTTTGATAAAAACTATTTATTTTCCTCTCACCTTCTCCTCTTCACTCAGATAATTCCGCTTCATGTTTCTCTCCGTTCACCTCTAAAATCACGCCAACAAGTTTGTTTTGCTGCTGTCTTCCTGAATCAAGTCTGCTCATGCGCAGTAACATGGAATAGTCCATTGTGTGAGAAAGGAGGGGGGAGAACGATTGTGATAGTCATAGATCAACAGTTTGTATTTATTTTTAAGCGCGCAAATTAAGAAATTAAGACAACAATAGTAATTCCTTCAAATCAAAGTAGGAATTACTTTGCGTAATTTGGGGGCCCAAAATTACGTTTGCGGGCCCCTGGAAATGTCAGGGCCCGAGGCAATTGCCGGAGTTTGCCTAATGGTAAGTCCGCCTCTGGTAATTGCGAATTACCAGTGGTCCGTAGGTAATATTTATCCCGTGCGAATTGGGCTTAAGAGACTTACTTAAAACATTTGCTTATTGATGTATTGATTATTGGCTTCAAAGCTCCTTCAGAGGTTAGAAATACATGGTTGTGATGGCAAGTTTTTTGGATGCTTAGGTTGGATGCTTGGGTTGAATATAAATAAATGAGGAATTTACAAATGCTCACATCTTATTTTTATAAAGTGCACTGAGCACGAATCATTTCAAGGTTTGTTAAATGCAATTGGCTGCAGAAACGCCTTGAAGCTCGCCAGTCAAACAGCCGCTCCAGTCTCAGATATTATGTCAAAGTGAGCGAGTCGGCACATGCAGCTGAGAGGCAATGCCATAGGGGGAAAAGGGCAGCGGTTCACAGGATTTGTATTCTGTCTGACCTCCACCCAAAGCACTGATGTGGTCAAATAAACAGTTGTAAAATAATTTAGATGGCACTCACCTGAAAGTCCACAGGCTTCAGCCAATAGGAAGCTGCTCCAGGACAAGAGGAAGACGACTAAGGTTTCCAGCAGTGGACTCTCATACAGCTGAGTGAATTTGGTGAAGTGGGAATAGAGTTAAAGACATATAAAAGGAGCATAGATACAGTGCTTATGGTTCTGAGATATAAACATGTTGCAACTGTTACATAGTTAGATCCTTAAGTAATTGGACAGTGATACAATTTTGCATCTGTTTACAATTAAAGTGGAAGTGCACTGCAAAAATCAAAATCTTACCAAGTGTATTTTTCTCACTTATAGTTAGAATACCCCATCACACTTAAAATAAGACATAATCATCTAAACAGTAACTTTTCAGTGAGATATAAGAAATTATGTTTAGATGACAGAGTGCTAAAATCTTAATTCAAGGAATCTTAACCAAGATAATATTCACTTGTTCTATTGGCAGATTTTTTTTTTTTTTTACTTAATTCAAGATTTGTTTTTGTTGATTCAAGCAAAAAAAAAAAAATCTTCCAATGAGAAAAATAGAAATGAGAAAAATACACTTAGTAAGATTTAGATTTTTGCAGTGTGAAATGAGGCAATGAAGACTGGAATGTGAAGTAGTAATAAATCGTTAAATAAACTCGATGCTTTGTGATGTCCGTGGGTTCCGAAAGTCAATCAGTCATTATTGACTATGAAATTTTCATCCAAATATTAAAATCAATCCTCAAATAATATAAGTCTGTCCAATTACTTTTCAACCTCTGAAAAAATTGTTTTTTTTTTTTCAATATTGGTCATGGGCCTTAGTTTGTTTTTGAATGCCGTTATTTGATCATTGTATACATGCTATAAGATATTTCATCAGGCACTTGTGTGGGCAGCACTTGAAGTTCAATAAATGTTAAATGTGTAAGCATACATGTATTCATAATTTAATTTATTTGCTGCATAAAAATCATAATTATCTGAGTATTTCAATTGAATTTTACAGTGCTTAAAAAAACGTCCTTAAATATCAATCTCAAAAATCATCTGTCGATATCATCCATCAGCGGACCAAATTTTTTTAAAGTTGGCATCAGTCTTTGAAAAATCCACATTGATCAGCCTCTACTACAAATAGAATGTCTCCAAAATAAAAGTAGTGAAACAGTGCATAGTTTGAGCCGCCAAGAGAGAAAAATTAAGTACAAAAAATAAAATAAAATGCTGGTTGTCTGTAGTTTCCAAGATATGATATTTGGTCAAAATGTGAAATTCTGAGAATCAATAAGAATGGGTTTTAATCACCAAGAATGTTTGTCTCATAGCTAACAGATCTACATCAAAACACCGTGTGCACATTTTAATGCACTTACTTCACAGGTTCTTTCTCGAGGAAGATTAATAAATCTATTATATTAATGAACATAAACTAATAAGTACGTAAAAACACTTGATCACACATTGAAAACAAAAAACACTTTTGCCATTTGTTTTCCAATCCATCTTCTTAAAGCATGTAAGATTTAGCACATTTATATTGATTCATATTGATTCATTTATAACCCACTGAGGCAAAACTAGCCTACAATATTAGGGTCACTGTCTAAATCTACATGGGTATGAAAATAATCTGTAACATTCGCAGACACAGATCATGCAATATGGTACAAAAAATACAAGGAAAGAAAATGCAGCTGGGGAAGATGACTTACTAAGTACAGGAACTCATTGCCTCTAAATAAGGTCCTTTCTACAGGTTCTCCACAGATAATGAAGTCTGCATCCCATCTAAGAAAGCTTTCTTGTAAAGCATCAGTCTTTCAGAGTACGACACAAAGACTGACACAGGAAGGAGGCACTGTACTTGTAAGAACCGACACAAAAGGTGAAGATGAGTGAATTCTGGTAACCATTCCAATTTAAGATCTGTTAATCCTTCACAGGCTGCTACTCTGCATTTTTCCCAGTGTAATACTTAGCCCCTCTTTGTCTTTAACCACGACACCCTGCTGTCCCACAGAAGCATATTTCATATTCTGATTGTTTTTGTAATTAACAACGATAGGTACAATATGTGATTTAGAGAACGGGGTGTCAAAGTGAATCTCTGTAAGAAGGCACCGCTTGTGACAGTACAAAAGAGCAGCCTGTTGCTATGGTTAGCATCAGCGAAATCTAATAAATGCTTGCTTTGTGCTTTGCTCTCACCCAGAGATTAGTCACTGTAAATAAGAGCTGAGCTCTACCTCAAACCTCTCATGACACATCCTCATTTTTCATCCTAAAGCCTAATTACTAGAAGATCAGAGAGAAATGCTGGACAACTGTGCAAGTCGAAACTTCATCAGAGGCTATTGCCGTGATTGACGACCTCTCCACAGCCATTAATGTCGCAGGAACACTTTAGACTTAGCCGCATTGCTTTTGTTGATAAAGGTGGTACAGTAGGGGTTTGTTAGAGAAGCAATTACCACATAGAGGAAATGGATGTATTGCAGTGGATGCTGAGGTGATAATTGAGTTTGGGGTGCAGAGGCAGAGATGGGAGGGGATGAAAGGATATGAGGGCTGTTATGACTGTAAATACAAAACCCAAAAGGAAGGAACCGACGAGCACTCCAAGAAAATAACCAAGAGAAAGGAAGACTGTAGGCAGGTCGAAGGTGTGTCCTACATCCATCTGGTTGTAGGATGTGATGGCACTGAAAGACAAAATGAGAAAAGCTAATGAGAAAACAGGATTTAACACCTGAAAAACAGAGTAACACAGCAAAAGTGGCAGGACAATTAAAATAGGAATAAACATGAGCGTTAGAGACGATGAAACATTAAGGCAACGGCATGGTTTATAGAGTTGAAACAAGGGCACACACCAGAAATATGGTTCCCTCTGTTCTTGGTATAAACCAGTCTGGAGCGGTGGGCATAAATTCACATTCTAGGACTTTAAGTGCAATTTCTTTGAGTCACTCCTAACAATGCATGGCCTTCTTTAGAAGTTAAATCCTGCCCTGAAAAACAATCCATTCTAAATTATTTGCCTCGGAGACATCCCATAGTAGTTTGTAGGAAACGGGGGAAATACTATTGTTGTTCACAAAGAGAGCAGCATCGTGCAATTCACACCACTATAAATATTTGCTTTGTAGGGGGAAGGGAGACTTCCACATGGAAGTCATTGAGTGCAAAAGAGGCCTCACAGGGAGACGATAGGGAGGGGAAGAGAGACAGAGAGAGAGAGAGAGAGAGAGAGGCCTAAGGTAAAGCAAGCAGAGACAGGCATCCATGCGAGTGGCTGGTGGAGGGAACTGCCTTTGTGGAATGACATTTCTCTACCCACCACAGACCCTCCTCCCATTTGCTCCCATTAGACTTTGACTGGTTTAAATTATTGTCAAACCTTTGAGTCAGCAAAAGCAATGTGAAAGTGCTGCGTGCTGTTTCGCTTCCCTCATTTAATGGCACACAGCTTGTGATAGGAAGGGGGGAAAGTTCCAGAAAAGCATTTTATAACTAACATAGTTTGTTCAAGGCCCACCAAAAATATTCCTTTCTAATTATTAATTTATCATTCTAAGCAATCGATTATCATTAATGAATATCGAGCATGAAAAAGCATTTATAACAAAACGAAAAATAATTTTTTTTTTTTTTAATCTACTAAAACCTTACTGTTTATAAACCTAAAGAGCAAAATATAGAGGAATTACAGAAATGAGATGCATTTCATACAATAATGTTTCAATATCGGATAAATATTTAATCTGTCTCCTCATTTTTTGTTCCAGCAGATGGTAAGTAAAGCTTGCGTGTAAAAATCCATCCATACACAGCAGCAAAAGCCTGTAGACAAATTTGAAATGACTTTGGCTGTTGCTATATGGTATTTCCTCTGGGGTTTATGAAACCCAACCCTGTCAAATGCCTCACAGACATAAACCAACAATAAAACTAATAAAAAACAATCAAATGAAACTACAGGTGTATAGAAATAAAAAAATATGAATTAGAACTAAACTGAAAATGCCAATGCTCGGCATGCACCCCCCCCCCAATGTATTTCATTCAAATTACTTCATATCTGATAACAAGTAATTAAACTTAACCAATTATTGTATTTTTGGATGCCTGCACCACTACTGTTGTCATGGTGATGATGATGATAATAATAACAAATTGAACTATTGGAAGCATTTATTTATTTTTATTGATTTGTTGTTGTTTTTGTTGTTGTTATTATATATTTCTTTGTTGTTGTTATCATTCTGACTACAGTTATCATTTTCCCCCTCTTTTTTTT
The DNA here is from genome assembly GCA_029814505.1 of Siphamia roseigaster. Taxonomy (NCBI): domain Eukaryota; kingdom Metazoa; phylum Chordata; class Actinopteri; order Kurtiformes; family Apogonidae; genus Siphamia; species Siphamia roseigaster. The sequence continues at coordinate 24,723,249 of JAPTYR010000019.1, read as the reverse complement.
CTTCCTTCTTTTCCATTTTACACATAATCAATTCATATTGTTTCGTTGCTCTTTACATTTAGTATTTTTCTGTTGTAACATGATGTTGTTAGTATTGTTGTTTGTCATTACTCTTGTTGTTGTTGTTTTTGTTTTGTCTGATGTATGCCTTGTAGTTTCTCTGTTCACAATAAATAAAAAAAATTAAAAAAAAACGTTATTTGGCAGCAGAAGAGAATCTGAATTCACATAAACCCATCCAGGCTGCATTAGATATTAATATTTTCATTAATTTCAATGTTTTAAAGAATTAAAACTTGTAATTATAAAGAAACGTTTAGACTTGAAGGAAAGTAGCATTCCCTTAAGGCCATATGGCATAACCATTTTATTCACAGTAATTAAACTTGCTCAGCTCTTAAGCAGACACACATATCTCTTATAGCCTGTGGTGTTTTTGCTCAAAGGTTTATCCAGAGGGAAGAGCAGCCAACTTTCACACAACTGTGTTAGGACTCCTCTATTGTTTATTTTCAGTTAAGAGGCTATTAAAAGGAACCTGATCATTAGAAGCTAAAGGAAAAACAAAGATGGAATGAGCGTTATTATTGCAGCAGCCCGGTGTTCCATTAGAGAGCAGCTCTTTGTGGGTTTTCCTCTGCTCTGCCGGGGCCTTATGGCTCAGACAAGAGAAGCAAAGAGAGCAAACACGCTGTGACAATCGTGTCCTCCTTTTTATTCAGGAGCTTTCACCATTGGCACGATGGTTGGCCAGGTTAATGTCTCCATACAGCATGTCAGCAGAGGCATCCTCTCCACGAGATGTGCACACTGGTGTGACGGCTCACTCAGACATTTTTGTTATATTTATTCCGCGGTAACCGAACCACAGGAAATGAGGGGTATCTATCTATGCAAATCTTTTGACATCATCAGAGAATTCTAGTTCTGAGCGAAGGTGAGAAATGGGGTGATGTTTACCGTGAAGAAAGAAAGTGAAATGAATGCAAGGACATAGCCATTTTCTGAACAACTCATACACTGGTCAAGTGTGTCCGCTCAGCTAATTTCAACATTCTCACCTTAATGCAGGCTCGGATAAATTCACATCAACATTGCATGAATGACTCACGTTCCTTATTGTCACAGAAAACATGTGAATCATGGTGTGGCAAACCTCGTTAATCTGTCTTTTTACACGTTGTTGAGCAGTATTGTATCATTCAGGTCACACGGGGACAAACCAAGCCTCTCCACACTTGTGTACAGTCGGCTGTCGTTTCCTCACTGCATGACAGGATATGGTGAAGCTCTGTTTATTGGAGAGCAATGACTTCTTTCAGACTTGAGTGCGTTTGGCTATTTTGGACGGATGGTTTGACAAAGGCCATTGTTTCTCAAGCTTACTGCACAAATACTTCCATTTAACTATTTGGTTGACTTTAAAGGCTCTCGCCACATCTAACCAGATCTGGCGTGATTGTGTGCTTCAGAGTGAGTCCATTTGCTTTCAGCCGACCACGCATCTGAAATGAAGAGACATTTAGGCTACATATGGAACTGAACTGATGTCACATAGATTTGTTGTTTACATGCCTTGCTGAATGTGAAATTGTGTCGTATTTGTCCACGGTTGATTTGTGGTGTGTGGACTGCTCAAGTTGTCTCAGTATGGACATTTTTATACAACTATAAAACACAAAGATATTTCTAGAACTGGTGGATAGTTGGATATTATATCCCCTGAAAAAATACATACATTTAATATTATATATTTAACCAAAGGTGTTTAATCAAACTAAAGCTTTACTGATGTCACACTACAGCTGTTTTATACACAGACACTGGAGACATTAGTAGACATTTCTGTAAATTAAAATGCACTGATTTATTTGTTTACAAACTTTACAAATTAATAGACCACGGCTCTGATGGACAGTAATGTTTTGACTGAGCTGGCATTACCATGGCTCAAAAATAAAACATTTATAATAGCCCATATTTTTCAGTTTGGTGTTAAGTTCAGATTTATTGTTTGCTTTGACACGGTGTGTGCGTGCATGCGTGTGTAAATATATAAACTGTAGAAATGACTGAGTTCACGTCATAAGAACACATTAAAATTAATATACAACTCGACTACATCAAAGTCTCACTTCAGATTAGGTTAACTGCTGGTCACACATTTTGGGAAAGTTACTTTTGAAATGCATGAAATTACCCTGTTAAAAATAAGGTGTTAGGCAGAATATAAATAATTGCATTAATTTTGATAACAAATAACATATGTAAAATAAATAATAAAAGATCTTATATAATCTGCCATGTGTGTAATTTGTCTTGTAAACATTCCACCACAGACTTCCCATTTCCACAAGCACATCAGACCTATAATAATATTAACCCATGCAGTATTGGTGTCTCTGTGACTTAGTGGAATTTGCAACATTTTTAGTTTATTTTTGCTTCACGTTTGCTGAGCTTCCAGAAGCTGTATTTTGCTGGTGATAACGAATTAAGGTATTAAATCTGTTTTGGGTTAAAATTGAAGAGGTTCATGTCATGATAATGAAAGAGCAAATATAAATCCATTTTAAGAGCAACATCTCAAAAGATGATTAGATGGAAGTCACGCATGGCAGCTACAGTGAGGAATGTTGTTCTAGATTTGGCAGTTATCTGTAAGTGGTGAACGTTGACGTTTGAATAATGTTAAAACAATAACTACAAGTAAAAGAAGCAGACTTTTTTGAATGGAAAACAGATATGTGATGGATTTCTAAATCACAGATCCATAGTTTGTACTAATCCTGGTAAATTGAATTTAGGTTGCATGTGTAACTATTAAAAACACTACAAACAACACAACTGAGAACATTTCTGTTGATGTGTTTATTTCAAGAAACCTATAGAGGCATATGTACAAACCCTCAGCTTTGCATTGTCTTCTATCATTTCCATCCTTTCCATTTAATTTCATATATTCTTATTTTTCATAATTAATGTTCCACTAATTACTTAATATTGACTTAAGTCTAATCTTATATTTCTAAATATATTGACTTCCAATGAGGTTGAAAGATCACGCTAAATAAATTTTTTAAGAATAAATATTCCCACAGTAAACACTACACATGGTTTTGTTGAAATGTGTGATTTGAACATTTTTTGTGATCACTTAGGTGATGATGAGTCACATGTGTGAGAATAAATGCTGCCCACAGCCAGTATATCCTCTGGATATCTAAGGTCTTCAGTGATCCCACCAATGTGTGAGCTGTAAATAGAGAAATATATGCCGGGGCACAGTCTCTCAGATCCACCATGATTAGGTTGCTTAACAGTTTAGAGGATGCTTTGAAAGTGAGATTCCTCTTCTCTTTAACTCATTGTCACGTTGTTTTTCAGGTCTATAGATTGTGCCTCTAATCTGTTTAGCTGTACTTAAATTGGCTGGGTTGACATCTCCCCGCTTTAAGGTTGGGATTCCTTTTTTCCCTGCTCGAATACCCTTTCACGTAACTTAATATGCCATTTTGGTCTCCCAGGGACAATAATTGAGTTTAGGCGAAGTTTAAATAGCTTAAAGGACAGGGAATACAGATGGGCATCTCTGTGATTAACAAACTCCAGCCCAAGGTCTCTGTGTTAGGTGCTGGATTAGGACATTACGAAGAGAATGACAGAGCTTTTTGGCACTTTATTCCCTCTCAATAACATTCTTTCACATATTAAGTTAATTCCACCCCTAGGTAGGGACTTTATCATGCAGAAGACCTTAATCCACTGTTGTTGAGTCCATCTCGCACAAGCTTTGATGAAGCCCCCCTGCTTTTCTGTGGGTGCAGCAGGCCTTGGTAAGACAAAGCACCCGTGACAGAGACAATAAGATGCAGCTTGAACCACAACAAAAAGAGGTTTCATCCACTGGAGTGGAGAGAAGAGGTGTTGTTGAACAAAAAAAAAAAAAAAAAAGAATAAAAAAACATCAAAGCATAAAGAAAAAGAACACAAATTCACACAGGAGTACCAGCACTTCTGATCAAGAAATGTATCACTATTAAGGCTGTGTGCACTTTTATTAGGTGTCGAAGGCTCGGCCCCACTGATCTGTTGTATAGCACTTTATCTGAGGGCCACCTTTGACCCCCTGTTGAAAAGCCCCAGTTGATATGATGAGCGTAAGCTTTGGGTGTTCTTTTAGATCTTGTATTTGGTACTATCCTCAATTGAAAAGGCGTGTTTGTGGTGCCAGCAGCCAATTTATCCTTTGGCTTCTCTTACCCTGCATGGGAAAAAATATTAGTAGTTAGTTTCACCCCCCCCCCCCCCTTTAAAGTGACCACCAAGGGAAATTGAAAAGTCACAATTCAGCATGCCGAAAAATCCAACAACCCATAAATAAATAAGTGATAGACTGGGAATGCTTTAATGCATCTAACAGTTCTGTCAGCAAGTTATTTTCCAGAATATTAAATGAGGACTGTGTGTGCTAATTGTTCATCAAAATGAGAAAGAGTCATGCACTAATTGCTTTTTGAGTGCACGGTGTGGACACAGTAACAAAAAGCTGAGCAGAGCATATGAGCAGTCCATTGACCACGCTATTGAAAACATCTCCGACGTGACGCTGAATAGAATAATTAATTCAGTCACCTGTCTGAACTTAAGCTGTCCATTTGATTGTCAGTGATGCTGAGAGGCTCTGAAGGTTTTGATCCTTCCAGCGCTAACAGATGGTTGTTGTGGCTTGGCCTGGGCTGGGAATCGCTCCTGAAGAGCAGACAGAGGGTTGGAGGGGGAAAATCCCCTGTTGCCGTCCCTAAGAAGACCATAAGCTTGAGCAGAGAAAAAGAAAGAGCCTGCTACTGGTGCTAATTACCCAGAAACCACACAGAAAGTGCCCACTGTCACTAACTGAAGAGGTTCACATCCCTTCTTACACAGATAAAAGGCGTAGTACGAAAACATTTCGCAGGGGACAAAGAAGGGAAGATTACCATAATCTTTTGGTTTGTATCCCCTGTAAGCTGTCCATGTGTCCTTTTCCCTCAATCTTTCTCCTTCTCCTCCTCCTCCTCCCTTTCTCTCCTCCTCTCTACTGCTCTCTTGTTTCTTCTTGTCTAAAATCTGGTTTGAAGGAGCAGAAATGGTGGGAATTGGCTTTGCAGCCTAAGCCTGACAGTTGTGTTCTTCCCGCCTTTCTGTGATCATCCCTGTCATTGGTGGGCTGCTGTTGGGTAATCAGACAATAGCAGGCGAAACGAGGTGTCACTGTGCTGACAGACCCCTCTTCATGTTATGTCATTGTTAATCCTCAGCCTTCAGCCTGCTCCCACTGCTGCTTTCATCCAAACATTCACCATGAAGGGGATAGGGGATAAATATGATGCCTTCATATTTCTACATATCAAAGCGCTCTCAAGTGGTTGTTTTCTCCCTAACTGGCGAGGGATTGTACGGCACACAACTCGGAGCGAGAACTTTTTAAATGAGGACATCACAGCGGCTTCTGCACATTGGCTCCCTGACTGTCCCAGTCACAGGAAGCCTGGACCAAAGCCAGTCACACAGCCAGGAAAACAGCCGCTTTTAAGGCGCTGCGTAAACGCTGTCTTCTTCAGCTGTGGATCACCCCAGAGGTCTGATCCTTTTAGCGTGGTGGCAGCCTTAGAGCACCTCTGTGAATTTCATTGGAGACTGTGATGAGGATTCGAGACATAGTGAAGGAAATGGTTTCAATTAAAGGCAGAGAGAGTGACGGCTGACACTAAGAGCCCTGAGTCTGGGTGAGAACAACAGCAAGTGGTAGAGTCTCCGGGAATCATTATCCAGGGCTTTTATAGCATCTGAAAGCTCAAAACATTCAGATTGATGGCAGAATAAGTGCTCAGTGGATAAGGCATCCCATAAATGGATCCGTTTTCGCTCTCTTGCCTTTGTCTTTTTTTGGTTTCTGAGTAGGTGGTGTTGAAACAATGACAGGAAGCCTGCTAGTTTTAGTAAAATCTCAAGTTTATGAACGATTATACTACTTTTCAGCAGAGTGAGTCACAGCACTTTGCATATTTCTCTCAAGTCCATGTAAGAAAAGTGACTGTTTTCCATCAAATATTGTAGTTACGAGCATATCTGGAGATCAGTCACTGTTTGGTTCAGCAGCGTTGAGATTGAAGACAATGAATTCCTTGTGTTCACCTGCCTAAACGCAGGTCATGGTTGTTTTTATCCTCTGAGCAAACCTTGTCTCATACCTTTTTCAGATGTGACGCATTCAGCTAAAATACACTCAGCAATAGTGTCCTTTTTATTTCATTGTTTGGTTTGCCGAGCTCTGATTGCATTTGAAAGCGATGCCACAGGTCCATTCCCATTGTGTGTGCTGTGCTGTGAATCTGTGCCTGGTTTCTTTGACAGCCTCAGTGTGAGACTGATGTTTCAGAAGGTAGACATGTGTGCTCCCTGTAACGCTGTGTTTACAGAGCCTCCCCACCAAGCCTCTCTGCTCACTGCATACATGGCACAGAAGGCCCAAATGGGATAACACAGTTTACTGCTGCTCTTTCTGGAGGATGGCAGCACCAGGAAAAGCAAAACACCTAGTTACAGTGCAGTTCAAGCTGTTTAGCAATAAAAAATAAAAAATCAGTTTCATTCCCATCTCTGTTATAGTTTTCATGATTTGCTTGTTTAGTTGAAGTGTCATTATTACAATTAGCACTTTAACAATATGCAGATTATTACACTTTTTCAAAGATTAAAATGCGTTCTTAGTCCACATAATGCTGTATATTCTCTTCATTGAATGAATGAATGACCCAATAAAGAAGCTCAATGCTTACAAAAATTTTGTTGGAATCAGAACAACTGCTTATAGAAAAAGAAGCCAAAACAAGAAAGCCTACTCATATTCCCATTTGCATAGTACCGTCTTTGGAGGAGGATTTATCCACCTTGTATCCAGCCAAGAGTCTTTGTTCAGAAGGAATGTGTCAGGTGAACCGACTTCCCACATAGATTCAGTAGAAAGAGTCAACACCATTCAGGTGAAGGAAGGGGAGACAGGGAGGTATTCTTCTACAGTAGCCTACTCACTGAAGTGTTTAAATTCAAAGGTCATTCATTATTGTTCACATATTCTTTCTTTTTTTTATCCAAAATGTTTTAAACTAGTGTTTTGGTTTTTTTGTGTTTTTTTTTTTTTTTTTAGCTTTTTAACAATGTATGCTTTAACACTATCTCTATGAGCAGAAGCCCAGATTATCACAGTGTAATATAAACTAATATATGTATCCAGGCTCAAGACCCACCTTTGTAATCTGGCTTTTAACCAATGCTCTGTTCTTCTTAAGTTTTCAATTCCTCTCTGTTTTAATTTTTAAGATATTTAAATTTTAACCACTTGCTTCTGTTTTATGGACATATATGTTTTATATTTATATTTGTATTTTTTGAACCAGTGCTTCTTTTCATCTTTTTGTTGTTTTTATCTATAATCTCCAGAGTTTCACCAGAGGGGGCCCTCCTCATAGGGGGTGGCTGTGGGCTCCTGCTGGTTTGGTGCCTCCTTGGGGTCTGCTCCTCCCTGGTAGGGTGGGGGTCACTGCCACTGCAATTGGGTGACAGTTCATCCCTCCCTCACTGGTCAGGGAGAGGCTCCATGTTGGTGTCGCTGGGTTCATGGGGTCAGTACCTCGCCCCTGGTGTAGGTGGCTCCCTGCGATAGCGCCTCCTCTCTTTGGTGTATGGTCCCCCTGTGCTCAGCCTGTTTCTTGTATTTATTACCTCCGCCAAGGAGGTTATGTTTTTGCTGGCGTTTGTTGGTTTGTTGGTTGGTTGGTTTGTGTACAACATAAC
>JAPTYR010000019.1:24676060-24698251 GCA_029814505.1 Siphamia roseigaster | reverse complement strand
AGAGAAGGTTAAACGCTTGCTCGTTATCGCCTGTTTTAATGTGCACAACTGTCAAACTTAGTGCAGCCCGCATAAAATTTTCTCACGTATCTCCCTTTGGACAGGTTACTTTGGCCTCAAACAGATGGGATATGTTTGTAAAACTGACGGAATCCTCCTTTAAGAGTAGATTCACGATTAAAAGGTACATTTGTACAATGTATGCCATGTTGAAATATTACTTGAGCTTTTACACACCTTTAACAGTTGCAATGGATCATTATTTATAGCCTTAGTTTAATGAGTATGAGGTGAATTAAGGTGAAATTACTGTCCTGAGTAAAGTAAATATACAAGTAGCATCTGACTTAAATAAGGAAATAAATTAGATTTCCTGTAGTATTTTGCAGAGTAGGGGTTTAAAGAGAAAGATGGGGGATTACATATTCAAGTCAAATAACTATATTTCTTTTACTTTGATAGTTTCATTTAATCTATCTGTGGTTTAAAATCTTAACCAGTCAATTTAGTGTTGTGAAAGCTATTGGCGCCTGTTGGTCTCCATTTTAGAAGCCGTATTCATCGACTAGTTGAAAAAATGTACAAGAAGCTTTGGGTAGCCACGGAAATGAGCAGCGAACCCCATGTAGGGTCTGAGGATAGATCAGGGGAACAACAGAGTTCCCTATCGTGTGACTTTGAGACCCCAGCTTAGGTTATTGGAAGGAACAAACTTCATGTTGCTTTGTGGGAATAGTGGAGGGGGGGCTCACGGCGCTCCTCCTGCAGCTTACCCCCACCCTAATGATACAATGAAGTCATCCTGATTGTTTTCCCTCGTGAAGCCATTAGATCTGGAGACACCAGGGCTTCACAGTGCACTAGTCTAACAGCCAACATCTCCCAAACAAATCCTGTATACAGCAAATCCACGGGCTCCTACAGATGTTATTGCACTGCAGATCCCTGCTGTGTCCGCAGAAATTCACATATGTGTTGGGAAAACATGGATGCACCCAAGTCTATTTGACAAATGCACAAAAGAAACAACGATTCATTCTCAGTTCTTCCATGAGGGTATCTAGAAGGTTATTTTTGTTTATTGCATTTAGTGGGTGTATCTGTGTTCTGTGTTAGAGTCCTGAATAGGGAAAAAAAAAACATTAGCTTCATAGCGTAATTGCCTAAGTCATATTTTTCAATTCATAACCAATGATGCAAAATGAAGCAGCAATGTTCAGAGAGTAAAGTTACACAGATATCACATATTTGGTCAACAAGGCTAATGAAATGTAGAAAGAACCACATCAATATTACAAAGTATTATTTGAATAATAAATAATTTGCGGTTTGCAAAGTTAAAACATGGTTGTCATCTATGAAATCCTTGAAATAAATTATAGGAATTATACACTGAAATTATACTAATACCAATTCTAATGATATATCAATCTAGCTAAATAGACATATCTATCCCTCAAAGACTGAAACATGAATGAGAAGGAGAGGAGGCTCAGGCAGGAAACCCAGTCCCCATCATTTTCTGTATTACTGCACACTAAAGGTCAAAGCTGAAAAATCTTCATGGAGTGACTTCAATTATATATAATTTTTGCAAGAGCGGGAACAAAGAATTGAAAGAGCACAGGCCCTTTTCTCTGCAGTTATTTCAGAAAGCTCTAATTTTGTAGTATAAAATAAGGGCATGTTAGAAGCACTAGACGATCCTTGAGTAACGGAAAAAACAGGCAGTAGATTTTGGAGTCTGAAATTTGTGTTGTGAATTAACACAACAAAGGAAGCTGATAGAAACACTCAAGAATGAGCATGTATGCAAGCACACATACATACATACATACATACATACATACATACATACGCACACACACCTCATTTGGAAACATGATCAGGAGTACATCTGTGAAGACATTACTACATGTATCCAGTAGCGGTGCATTCACTGTACCATAGGGATGTATGTAAAATACAAATACGAGTTTGCAGACAGTCTCCTGAAGCTGTGTGGATGCTGATTTTACCTGTACCGCCAGTTTTCAGTGAGCACCAGCCCATATGAAGCAATTCATATTTTATATTGTATGTATTTTGCAAAAAGTGAAATAGTACATTTGTTTGTACCAAAAATGGCTTCACAAGTGTGTTGTATATTGAAAATTATAAGGCTTGGAAAGAACATTAGCACATTTCCTTGAGTATAAAGGGAATTTCAACACAAAATGTAAAAAAATATATATATATGGGTGCAATTACATTGGAAATATTGGCACCTGTGTTAGAAATGGTGTGAAATATAGCATAAATTAATGGTATGACTTTACAGCTGAAGTGGAAGTAATTAAAAGGTATCTGAATGTATAGAGACATTAAGAAAATTAAGTGTGTGTGTGTGTTATGTATAATCAGCTGCACTTTGCACAGAGCTGGGTGTTTTTATGTCACATTTATTGAAAATATTACCTTATTCCCTCTTAAGTGGTGCTATATTGAATAAAAAGGTGGAGATGAGTTTCATATTTAATGAAGACTTCTATTTACTCCCTCTCTATCTGTGCTGATCTGCCTGTGAAGACGATAAAAGTCGATTATTTTAACGGCCTGAATTATTGACATCAGTCCCCTATGGCTTTGTTGTGATATGATTATTGGTGAAACTTCATGTCAAAAGCACCACGTTGCCTGGAAATAAGGTTGTAAATGAAAACTTTTGATTTCCTTTTAAGCAGAAACAACAGAATGAGAGCGACTTTGTTCTACCGCCACTGTCCACCCAAGTTCCCCTCTTTTCATTTTCATGTCTCAAAAGCCTGCATTGTCTCCCAGGACACAAATAAATCAGTGTTCTTCCCCTTTTCATCTATGTTGGAAAATAATTAAAAAGGGAGTGCTGAATTGTGTACAAGCTGATTCCTCTGTTCAGTAAGCCACCTTCATCTAAGAAAAGCCCCTTTTTTTTCTTAATAATATGTTCTGCTCTGTTTAAGATTGAGATCAAATACTCTCTCATAGAGCTGGGGTAATTAGATTTCACTATGTAAATGGCCTTTAAAGCGCACTCAGAGTGTGAGATGCTGTGCTCACATTTGTTCGCTGCACTGCTGCCTCCCTCAGGTCATTTGTGTATGAATCACTTGGCATCGCTCTGCGCTGAAACACACAGCTCTGCCACCAAAACTCGTCCAAATAAACACTGATAGGAAAGCATTAGTACAGAGCTGTTTAGTGAGTCGTTTTTTAAAACAGGAGAAACAACACTTTTTTTCCATAATTACTGCCAGTGTTCGCATACAAGTTCAATTAGTTTGTATTCAGTGGATTATCTTTTCCTTTCCTTTCTTTTTTTTTTTTTTTTTAATTTTTGCCATCATGATTTATAAACTGAGCCTGATGTGCACTTGAAACCAATTTATTGTCCTGTGATGCGACTTTATCTTCATCTCATTTGACTATTGAATGTGGCATTTTCTTAATATATTTAGTAAAGCGTCCTTAAAAAAAGCTTGAATATTTGATCTGCAGAAGCTTAAGATAAATATTTCTTTTTCTGCTCGTCCTTAAAATGAAGTCATGTTTAATGCACTGCAACACAATTCATTTTTAATTCATTATAAATGGGTGTTTAGCAAGAAAAGGAAATGGAAGTGGATAAATCTTTATATTTATAGAGTTTAAAATAAAAAAAACTGGCATCACTATGTGTATAATTGAGATGTGTAGGTGTTCTTAGTATTATTCAAATGTCATCTTTGGGAGGGTTTATGAATCGCGTGGTGGGTTTATGGGTGGGGGGGGGTTGCCTGTCTTGCTCGTGAGGCAGACAGCACCCATTGTCTTGAGGAGACAAAAGAGTAGTGACATCACTAATGTTTCAAAAATAAACAGCAGGCTCCTATTATGTGGTACTGTTAAAGCCTGGAAAGGAGACCATATGTTAGGCTGAAGGCTACGCTGCTGAGAGTAGCCACGCATTTCATATCACTGACAAGACTCCTCTCCCTCAGCGTTGTCAAACCAATGTTGTAAAACAATTAAGGTCCTATTAACATATATTTTATTAATTGCCCTATCAACATGGAAACACAAAGACATGTAAATGCCCCGGCCTGACAGATTTAGAAAAGCGTAGCGTGGCAGCTTTCTCACAGATAGTGACAGCTGAAGGAATCAGGTCAGATTATATGAGCATGGACAACTCAACAGATTTGTTTGCTATTGATAGCTGCAATCAATTAAATTAGTTGTCTCTCATACGTTGAATGGCTGATGAGATTAGCAGAGTTAGTGTTTTGTGATTTATTGCTTAATGTATGCATGGATTTTTGCTTCAAAAGAAATAGCTCTTGCATGCACTTATTTATTTATTTAATTTTTTTTTTTTTTTACATTGTGCAGTGACTGTTTCATAATTATTGCCTCACAGCTTTCTATTTCCTCTGGAGTAATTGGACTGCCCTGTTAGATTATCCGGTCTAAATTGCAATACTAATTATAAAGCCTAACAGTTGTGTCGCATCAATAGTCTATTAGGATTAATTAAGATAGGAAGTGACAGCTGACGATTAAGCGCATCAGTTGCAGTTCAACAATGTAGAGGTCAAATGATCAAGTTTTCTTCTGTCGCAGGAATGTTAAGCCTCTGTCTGATTCCTTTTCAAAAATGCAAATGTTTCTTATTGACACGTTTCTCTATTACATGCATGGTTTGTTGTGTTATTTATTTTATTGCATGTAGATTTAGACGTGGCCTATTATTATATTGTAACAGTGGCAGAACAAACTATTCCATAATTGATTATGCTCCTAATTACAAAGCATACAATTAGTGGAAGTTATTGATAGTTCAGCATGTGCCTTTTAACCCCGGAGCTGTCCGTCTACTCCCAGAGGAGATGAGTGTCCTTCTGTGTTAATGATGGAAACGACTTTTAGATAACAAGGGTGTCCCAGACAATCAGCTGTGTTTACACAGTGACCTGGACATTTACTTGCGTGGCCTTTGTATCTCCCCCTGCCTTTATATATGCCAACGTCACCCTAATTAAATAGCACTACACTGACTCACAAAAGACATCTACTGTGCTCTACAAGAAGTGGAGTGTCTTATTTTAAGTTTTTTTTTTCCTTGACTCACAAATGATATTTTAGATACTACATTTCCTTTAAAATAGGATGACTATGGATTCAAATGTCTCTAAGAAATACACACATTTCAGTGTTTTTCAAGATAGAGGGCTCTCCATAGTCTAATAGTTAGCCTCAGACATTTCTAAATGTCAGGGAGGCTTACAGTTTTAACACTCCTCTGCTTTTTAATGACACTTATCTGCAGAGCTGTACTGAGCAGCTATCTGTGGAAGGAGCTGTAATGATCCTGTTGAATGCCTCACTTTCAGTATTTTCCGCACAGTCATTTTGATTTTTAAAAATGCATTAGAACTAAACACTCACAGTGGAGCAGCATTTTTAGGTATTTTTTTCTTTATGATCTGTGCATGTTGAGCTGATTGTTGTCTTTCTTGGTGGCACAATGTTCTTGTGAGAACATTCAGTGTGCAAGAACAGTATTCAGTCCAGTGTAGTGAGTGTGTAAAAGGGCTGGAGTGCTAGGGGGCATACTTACCCTTCAGCTCCCAGAGGAGCAATGTTATTATTGGTAATAAGAGGCGATAAATACAGAGTGAGGGAAGCATATGCCTCCATAGAAGTTATACTCCACTGAGTGCAGGCACCTTTGAGAGTTGTTATAGATACATTTGTGTCTCCCTCGGAATCAAAAATCCTTTTAAGGATATTGGAAAAGATGCCAAACACCTTTGTTAAGAAATGTTAGTTCAGGACATTGGAGATTCGACAGCCCAAAAGAGTGTGGCATCTGTGCTTACGACAATTTCAATAGTTTAATCTTTCAGGGAGGGCGGTGGAGTAAAGAACGATGCTAAACTACTGTCAAGACAAATATTTCCAGCAGAGTCAACTTGTATAATGGAATGAAAAAAATAGATATAAGCAGGCACTAAAAGTGTTTCTTCTGCCTCTTGCCCCTCGGCATCAGGCTTTTTCCTTTCCTTATCCAGCACAAAGAGTGCATTGTTAGCAGAGCCATTACAAGCAGTCTTGACTACAGTGGACAACATATGGCTCAAGGGAAAAAGCTATAGATTGCAGGGATGGGGGAAAATGGGAAAGTTCATCAGGCCCATCTCATCTGACCTTAGTTCTGGGGGAGAATGCACTGGGACGCTGGCGCTGAATAGACAGATTTTCCAAATGCTTTGAATTCCGTTAGGATGGCGAGAAAGAAAAAGGCAAGATGCTCAAAGAAATGGACTTGGCCTATAAAGTGTAAGTGGCGTGATGCCCATTTCTTCAGATGGATGACATTAGGGGACTGGTTTTATTGATGGTTGCACAAAAAGGGGTAAAAAGTGCACACAATTAAGAGTCAATTGTAGAGCTGGGAGATTAAGGCTGATATATTTTAGCCCTGTAGCTTTAGGTCTTTTCATTTTAGAGGTACAAAGAGAAAGAAAGGACTAGTGTGTTCATTCTTAAATGCCCTTTTTCTCCTCTGTTCATTTATTTATTTCATTTTATTATTAGTTGTTTTCTTTTTTTTTTTTCGTGGATGGTAACCACGACCCCTCCTGGAACAGATGTATTACTTATGACATCCCAGTTTTCATCCGTTCACAATTTTTACATTAGAGTTAAATCTCTGCAGCTGGAATCTCACGGCTGAGTTAGCCCAAGCCCATAAAATATTGAAACCTTCAGAGCCACTGGCAGGCAGGTTGAGGGGAGTTCATGTCCAAAGCCAAGCTTCAGATTCACAGACATCCCAATAGGAGTGTACTAGAGAAAAAAAAAAAAAAGCACTAATAAAATTTTCATTGAAATGAGACGGGGATATTGCTAGCATTCTCCCCAGCATCAGTATGAAATCTTAATCTGAGTTAATGGAAGAGATATGAAAGCCTTTCTCAATTCAAACACAAGCGGTGCATAATTTATAAATTATTGTCAGAAAAGTGATTCCGCTCTGAGATTTGCTTTCTCCTAGATGGAAGTGAACTCAACGAGACAATAAGAAAACATAGTCTTTTTTGACCTCTAATGCCAGGAGATTTTACAGTAGAGCTGTCGATATAATCAGGTAAACTGGTAATTTTTTAGAGAAAAAAAAAAAAAAAAGAACCCCGACAAAAAACAAAACAAAAAACGGAAAACACACTGCAGCAGCGCTCAGAGCCAACAAATAGAAATAAAGGCTTTTTCTGGCAAGCATCAGACCAGTGCAGAATAAGTAAATAAAACAGCCTCTGGAGGATGGAGTGTAAGAATCCTTTGTCCTGAAGGTTGGCAGTTTGCTAAAAGCTTCATAATGTCTCAAACATAGTGTCTCAGTGATGTAGCAGCGCAGTGTTATTTTAAAAAGCCTTTCTCCTGCTGCCTCCTCCTTCGCTCACTTTTCTTTACTCCAATTACACAAGATATGTTTGCATGCCGTGCTCTGCGGTTAATTCACAGTGACAGCTTCCTCTTCCTCCTGCATGTGGAGCGTAATAGAAACGGTGTCCCACGCTGGAAAACATTATTCACTAATGTAGCCTCAGCGTGTCCAGCGTGGAGCTGGGGTTGTTCCTACTCCATTACATGGCAGGGAACAGGTCCTGATTAGGATTAGCACATGTACTCCCCCCTCCCTGAAGACAGCCAAGTTCAATCATCCTGACTACTACACTCTCTTCACACTCCGCAGCCTCCTTTACACAGACCTCCGGCTTAATGTTCCTTTTTAATGTGATAATTTAACAATCCACATTGAAAGAGAATATCCTCCATTAACTTTGCTTGTTAGTAACTATCAAAACGCTGTCATTTATTACTTTAATTGTTCTATCGTCTTCATTTTAGGCTGATTTGCCTTCAGTATTATTGTTCCTGCTTAGAAATTAAAATGAAAACAAATCACAGTGTCTTTGATAGGAGGCTGCATTTGCCTGGATTTTATAATGCATAAAACTAGTCCCAAAGTGGAAAAAAAAAACAACCCATCACCTCGGTCAACATTTGTTTTCTATCAGCCATATAATCCTCTCTGATGTTTGTGTCACTAAATGGTAAAAGTGAAGTTGGGCACAGGATGTATTTTACTTCAGCTGGTCGCGAGATGTTCACAGAACTGGCAGATAAAGGGGAGCGCACACGGTTGGCTGGGTCACCATGTATCCAAGGTGATAAAAGCATAAAAAGGAGACATGAATGTTAGATGGGGTGCTGAAGTATACACTGCAAACTTATTTAGGACAGTGGCATGGAGTTTTTCTAATGTGAATAAATGGATGTGGAGCTCAGTTTCCAGCTTGCTTTGGCGTGTTCTGCGTATCCTCCGCTGAATTGATGTTGATGGCGCTCCAAAAAGCCTTGAGGGAGCAGTGGGTGAGGCAGGAGTGTCATTACATGCCAGCATTCATAGCCACAGGTTATGGAAATCCAGGTTTAACATCACATCTGAACAGGAACCATTACTCACTATTGCCGTTTTAATGTAAAATATTCACTTGCTTATTATCAGGTAATTGTTGTGTTGGGATGAAGCTTTAGGGCAGAGTGAACGCCAGCCCAAAGGAACATACAGAATCACTTCAGACGACACAATCAGTGAGCGCAAGCTAGTAAATTGGAGCTGCCACTGATGACTTATTGATGACCGAGCTTGTTCTTTCCTCAGTTTAATTATGAGAGCTAGTTAATTCACGGCAGCTGGGGAGTCAAAGGGAGACGTGTTGGGTGTCATTAAGATATCCCACAACTTCATCACTAAAGCCCCATCCATAATTCACCCTCAGTTCATGTGTGACTAAGAGGGCTTTATTTTAGAACAGCCCTTAACGGGTAAACTCATGTGGAAAAAGGTCTGCTGTGCTGCACTGGTCTCTGTGTCCCGCCAAGTGGAAGAGTTAAGAAGTGTAAAAGCTGCCTTTTTGTGAGGCCAGAGTGGACCGTGGCATGAGGAGGAAGCATCTCTGGACAGATGAGGAGAGGTCACATGATGTAAGTGGAAGGAGGGCCATGTGCAGTGGGAGCAATTTCCTGACCTTCTAACTGTAGTTGAGGTGATGCTGTTCATCTTTGGGAGGCTGCTTATGTCAGGAGGTGGCTGGGCTCTGGGCGCTCTGGGGCCTGACATGCACTCTGAAGTGTCCGGTCTAGGGAAAAAAAAAAAAAAGAGACGTCCCAGGACTGGGGGTGCTCACTCACTCAGCTTTACTTTACAATTTTTCTTGTGGGACTCAGTGCCGACCACTCACTCTTTCTCAATCTGTCTCCTTACTGTAGCTCCCTCCCATGTCTCCTTTCTCTGTCGATTCTATCCATTTTTTTCAACCTAATTTTTTCCCTCTCTACCTCTACACCAACCCCCATCACATCCATCACCACGCTCTCACATCCATCTGTTGTCTTGCCGGCATATCCTGGCTTGTTATTGTTTTTCTTTTAGGTTTGGCAGGCCTGTATTCACAAATGGTTTGCTGCCTGCTGACCAATGTTTCAGACTCTCTTGTATCAATTACTGGAGTAGCAGGATGGAGTTGAGGAAGACTGAATAAAATACCAAAGGCTACAATTTTATATTTTTAACTGACTGCATTCTGCTTTCCTAGATTGTGTCCTGTAGGTTACAGGGATTTGCAGTACTAGTGTCAACATGCCTGTCAGTGAAAATTAGGAGTGCAGTGGTATAAAAATACAGCATT
Organism: Siphamia roseigaster; assembly: GCA_029814505.1. Lineage (NCBI taxonomy): Eukaryota > Metazoa > Chordata > Actinopteri > Kurtiformes > Apogonidae > Siphamia > Siphamia roseigaster. Next base: position 24,688,496 of record JAPTYR010000019.1, on the reverse strand, counting down.
CAGAAAAGCACAAATAGTGGATTTTTCCCAGAATATTTATTTCATTCTTAGAGGGCTCACAGCCTGGGCTGTTTTTGCTAAAGTTTATTATATTATTCATTTTCATGTTGAAAGTTCAACCTGTGAACATGACCTCTGCCATATTGTAATTTTTTTATTATTGTTATTAATATTAAACTTAGAGATAATCAAGACCTTTGTTTAAAAAAAAGGGGGTCAGTTATCAGATATTGTTGGGTAAAAATAACAACCTATTGCCCAGTATGTGGCCTCTGAATGTAGACATACATACATAATCATCAGGGATCCCATGCATCCTGGAAAACCTGGAAAGTGATTGACTAATTTTCTAGTCATGGAAAACACATGTTAAATGAAAAAAGTGTCCTGGAAACAGTTAAGTTATTCTTGAAAATGATTTATCCTCCCCCTGCGCTTGTGACCTTGTGTGCTTAAACTCAGATGAAAGAAGGGAAAATATTTTTTGGCATTATTTTATGATATATTTGTCGGAATTATTTTTCATAGACAAATGATAGGCATAGCCAGCACATCAAATATCTGAGTAATAAACATAGAAACAATCTTGTTAAATACAAGTTACAAATGTAGAAAAGAACACTTCCAAAGAATGGGGTGTGGGGTGGATTCATCTATGACATAGTAACTAGTCTCTGTTGCAGCAGAAAATGTCCTGGAAAATAAGGGAAAGAGTGGGATCCCTGATCATGTTTTAGAACCAAAATGTGCTTCACATCAAAGATTTACATAAATATGTATATCCGCTTTCTACTGTTTAACCTCCTATGCCACTCATTAGCACTATACTCCAGAAATTACAGTCATGTGTAGCTATTTTATTGGAATTGAGGTCGTGCTTTCATTGTCATCACTCATTTAGGTTTAGAAAACATAAAAATATTGTTGTAATATATTAAAAGTCTATATAGATGATTGATGAATGACATGATGTCATTTTAGTCATTTTTAAAACAAACCATGATATCTTCCAAATCCTAATCCAAGTGGATCTTATTGCCCAAACCTCAAAACCCACAGGAACTGTGATGCAAACACCAGTCTCTGATGATAAAGTCTTTGTTTGTCCATCCCCTCACCTTCCTTCACCCTATTGAGGAATGACAAAAAAAAAAAACTAGTAGATATTTCACTGACAAATTCCAATAATAACTTTCATTTTCTGTTGATTTTTCAACCCAGAAAAAATCTGCCACAAACATTACCTCCGCCTACCTGGAGAAACACATATCTCGCCTTTGTTTTTCTGTTTACTTTCACCCGACTTGGCTGTGTGGTCTGATCATGGGACGGCATGCTGGCCCTGATCCCAGCACTTGCATATTCATCTGGTTTAGGTGCTAATTTGTGTGTTTCATGCCTGTACTCACAAGCTTGTTTGCACACCCTGTTCCACCTGGGCTTGTTTTGGCGTCCTGTCAAAACCCAGGCCAGCGGAACAAACAACGTCTCTGCAAAAAATACCCATGCATGTTTAATTATGACAGGACACACACTCTCTCTCTTGTTTTCTCTATAGACCTTTCGTCGGAGAAGAGGTGCCTCCTCACAACCCTGCATTATTGTCGCCTTTTTGAAGTAAGTAAAAAAGGTATTAATATTTCAAGCACTTGCTGCCAACCCCACACAAACACACTCACACATATGTATTTGCATCTCTTCAGCTTAATCAAGTCCTGTTAAGGGATTTAGGAGGAAGTATGACGTACTGTTATGTGCTGTTTGATGCATGAGCTGCACATGCGTTCAGAAAACACTGCATAAACGTTTTTTGTTTTTGTTTTTAATTAAAGAACTGTCCAAGCTAATCATAAAGATGATATATAAACATTCCTCATACATATACATATGTAATTAAATAGTTATGGGAAAAAATAACAATGAAATTCATGTTTCATGTGGGGAAATATGGGCTGTAACAGTATTAAAAATCAAAATAAACATGTGTATGGGATATTATTTGAAACATATTAAAGGTAAAATTATGTAGTGAAGTCATAGTTTGGTCTTGTCTGGAGTGTTATTTAGTGTTACTTAACTACATGAAGGTCGTGGACAGCAACACAACACTGGTCAACATGTAATACATTTTATTATTCATTTTTCTTAAATCAATCAACTGCAAGCCTCCTTCTTCCTTCTTTTTTAAGCTTATCTTTTTTTACTCAGAAAACTATTTCTACTAATGCAGCTGCACACAAATAGTAGTGCATATCTAAAATAGAATAATGAGCCATAATGAACGCCATATATATTACATTACATGAAGTTTGTGCATATTTAATCATTGCAAAAATAATTCTCATCTTACACTATTAAGCATATTCAATATTTACAATGTTTAACATTTGAGATATACTGGCTGCTTTTTACTTGGGAACTTACATTTTGTCTTTCTGAATTAGCCTAGCACTGATTTAATAGTGCAATGCTGTCTATGTGTTACACCATGTTTCAAATCATGACACCTAGTCGTACAGACTCACAAATAACACTAAATTATAGGAGTATGCTAATAAGATGTGCTAACAATGGGCAGCTAACTCCTGTCCACACATGTATTCAATTAATTAATGATCATATGCCTACATTATTAGTCGCCTTTGTTTTTTTGTAAGTGAAACATCCTAACCAAACATAGTATATTATGGTACTAAACTTAAGAATGAATAGAATATTGACAACATACTGCTTTTATGCTAATTGGTTTGATTATTCAACTAAAACCCCCATGTCAAATGAGCTATTGAACAAGTTAAAACATTTCCATGTGAAATTATCTGTAAATGCTCTTGTTTTCTGCTTTTATCTTCCTTTTCACATAACCACACTGTATAATGTTTACTCCTAGGGCGAATCTTTCCCTAAGAGACCAACAAAATGAAATTTGCTGCTAAAAGGATCAGTGATATTTGTGCTGCTCCAGTGCGTCTGGGATAGATGTCAGATTTGTATCTACTTGGTTTGTTTGTGTAATCAAAGCATCACAGATTATAGACTAGTTAAGCTTCCAGTGCTCAGCAATTTAAATGCAGCCACTGCAAGGCAAAACAATAGAGTCATCAGAGAGGAGGAACGGAGGGAGGCTTGTTTTCTCACAGGCCTGACCTCTTTTTCTGACATGTCACATTATAGTTATACAGAACGTGTCTCCTTTGCATACAAAAGGTCAGGAAGATAAATCAAAATCCCCATATGTGACTTGCCCGATTCATCACAGCAAAGAGGGCAAAGTGTTAGCTGTAATCAGATTTTTCCCCCTAAATATAAGATGAATTGTCTTTGTTGGTGAAATGTATCTGTGGAGACGGAGGATTTGGTTCTTTGCTGCAAATACACAGTTTTAATTAAACTCATCAGTGAAGGCATGTCCCTGATTCTTAAAGGAACTGGGTGAATTTTAGTTTCATTACTTTTTATACTTTGGGGTGTGAAGAAAAAGACTAATTTACCCCTCCAGGTCTACAAGATGTTTGTTAGCTTAGTGACACTTGTGCTGGTAGATTATCTGTGATGATGCAATCCTCTGAAATAAAATGCTCTCCCAGCTACTGGAGCTCCAGTTTGGATCAGGGCCTGTGAGGGTTTTAGCTCTGTCTGAATGTTCCCTCCACCCCTGCTGAGACATTAATTAAAGCTCCTTTCAGCTCCTTTCTTCAGCACTTGCCCCCGTAATGCTTTTGCTCGGTTAAAACCTGCCTGTGCAGGTGCCCCCATCATCTCACAACAAGCTCCTTAATTAACTTGAAGTCGTAACAAATGGCTACACTTTTGTCTCTATCTTTGCCTTCTCTGCTTCCCTTTGTTTCCCTTTCTCTCCGAGTTTCTTCAACTGAACATAATAAATGAAAAGAAGATACAAAAAAGTCAGTTCTGTCTCTTTAACCCGCTGCCTTTTCCTCCATGAAACGTTTGTCTTCCTCTGTCTGTAGTCTGTCATCTCTCACAGTGGATGATCTCTAGAACAGGCAGAGGTTCAGGAAGGAGTGGGGCGCTGCCATCGAAACAGGCATCACACCTCTCCCACACACTGCTAATTAGAGTTAATTATTAATCCACTTTGATTTAGCCTTGCTCCCCCACCATCAGGTGCCAAAGTATGTTTTTACATGTTTTACAAATGAAAGGAGAGAAGCAAATTGATTGATACAGAAGTTTTTTTCTTACCTTGCTACTCAAATCAAAGGCCCTGCCGCTTTAATTGAAGGCAGGAAGGTGTTTGAAAGTCAATTTTCACAGATATAAGAAGGAAAGTTAAAAGGGTAAACTTATTTGGTGGAAAACTTTGTCACACAGGAGGCATGTTGTGTATCTGGATAGGAAAAGTAGAAACATGCAGCAGATTACTTTATGGCATTTAAGTATTTATGTGTATTATCCTACATGGGTTCAAAGACGAACCTGATATGCTGTATTATACTGCATTAATAGCATCTACAGACATTTGGCATATTTTCAGTTGATATTCTTGAACATATTCTCATCAGGTCCATCAGGGATGTTAAATTTTAGTTCAGTCCTGTCTGATCTCATATGGGCTAAACCAGTAAACTACAAGCATAAAAAAACTATAAACTAGAAAAAAAGCACTTGGAGAGCGCAGACCTCCGCCAAGCAGCTCAGTTCCCCCCATATTGGGATTTCCATTTAAAATAACAGTCCTACAATTATTTTGTCTCCATCTTTAGATTCCTTGACCATGAAAATGTTAAGTGGATTCATGTTGATATCATAATTAGTTCAGTAATTATTCACTAAATTGTCTTTTTCAATAATGGCGTTTTCTTCTGCTGGATCATCACCAACATGGAATCATTTGTTCCCTTGGTCATCCTTAACATTCCTTGAAAATTTCAGCAAAATCCGTCCATAGCTTTTTGAGTTATTTTATACACAAACGAACAGACAAACAAACAGATAAACAAACAGATAAATGCTGGCAAAAACATAACCTTCTTGGCGGAGGTAATAACTAAACACAAGCTAAGTGTCTTCATCTACTGTCATAGATCAAACTCCATGGGTTTTACTGGTGAATCAACATTGGAGCAGTTTCTACATTCACTACAGAGCCTCTGAACGTCCAAAGGTGTCATATCTGATGAGGATTTAAATCTGAGAAAATGCATTTTAGCTCGATGTTGTACATGTATTGACAGGATTAATGGATCAACAGGTATTAAACATTTTACAACAGTAGATGATTTTGGTTGCCATTTGCTTTTCGGGTCTTTATAGGTTAAATATGCAGAGGGGAAAAATCCAATGCATTCTATTTATATATAATATAAGGAAGCCACAATTTAAAAAGAAAAGGAAACTGTAGCTAAAGTCAATCTTTTGCATGTGTTTGAAGTAGGGCATGCAGTATAGTATTTCCTCTGCCCCCCCCCCCCCTGCCTTGCCTTCTTGCCTTCTTTCCTTGAAGGGTCACCTGTCATGGGTGGCTGAGCTGAATCAGCTGCACCTCATCCCTGATGGTGCCATGGTGGCATGCTGGCACACCGGGCAGTGGGCACTAGTAAGCTGGGCATGGGATGAAAAGCAAGAGAGGATGAGATGAAGGTTGGGGGGTCAGGGTCTGTGCAATTGAAGTGGGTCTTGTGATTCCTGTGACAGCACTCTGTGGATGGACTTGATGGACCTGTGCCTGCTATGTGTTTGTGTGCAAGATTATTATATGCATGTGTCACTTTGTCCCTGCTGAAATGTACCTACCCTGAGAGCCGCACCCTGCCCTGGCTACCCCACCCTTTACATGAATTGAGCCCCTCTTGCCTGCTGTCTCAAATAAACACACACGTCCACACACAGCACCTACCCCCTGGGGAGCAGCAGGAGCTAGCTCTGGGGGATTATGGAGAGGAAAAAAGCTTTCAGGAGGACAGTCATCTGCTTCTCTCCCGCTGTAGACCATGGGCAGGCAAAAAAAAAAAAAAAAACCCAAACAAACTCTATTCCTCCCCCTAAGTCCCTTTTTGGCCATGCCTGCCAAAAAACTGGGCTGGGCAGCTTTGCGAAAGAAGGAAGGCAGGCAAGCAGCCGATCCGTCTTTCTGTCTACACGGCGAAAAGAAATGGGCTCATTTAGCCAAAGCTGCCATGGTCAATGCAGGCCTCTGATAGAGGCTTTGCTAAGGTGAAATCCCTCCTAAAAAGCTCTGTTAGTGACTGTGGAAGTGTTGGGCTGCTGTTTAGTACAGCCTGTTTTCTCCTGTCATCCTCCCACTGTGCTCGGTTCCATGTGGGTGTTTTATCGACAGTACCACCGGTAGCACAGCCTATCTCACTCAGTGTCAATGCTTGCTTGCTTAGCTGGATCATTGTACCCTCTCCCACTAACTGTCATGGTCCAGAAGCAAATAATATAAAGTCTTGGTTAAATAAATAAATTACAGCTTTCTTCTCTAATCACCCCTTTTCTTTATTGAAAAAGGCTTCTTTCTTGTCTGTGAGCTCCTGACTTCTCTCAGGTAAACAGAGGAGCTTGTTTATCACTGGGTGCCAAGCCACAGTATGCTCAGGGAGAAGATGATGTTGACCTTGAGTTGAAATGTCTTATCATTAACTGTCTTGATTGACAGCAGGATGTTTATGAGCAAAGCAGAAGGCTCCATTTCTTCCATCTCCACAGGGTTTAACGCTGCTGCCATGGTATGACCCATCTCACTGTTCTTTATCAATCCGCTCTTTCTCCTTTATCTGTCTTTCAATTAAAATCGGGCTAATTTAGGAGGGTTGTGCAATGTCTCCCTCTTGTGCAATGTTATACTTGGTTTGTCCCGTCACAAAAACATACAGTACGTATTTCAGTTCCACATGTGAAAACCTTTTACTGATAATATAACATTCAGAAGGAAAAAGCATGTGTTTTTTAAGGATACTTGAATGATGTCATAATACTTTTAGCTTTTGTTTTGTGTAAGTATTATAGCAAGGAGAAGAAGATAAGTTATGTACAGCATCCATTAACAAAGGTCACACCTTCACACTCCAAGCTCCAGCTGGTTTGACCCACTTGAATCTTCAGCTTTGTGGACATCTGAAAACATTCTTATTTATACATCATTCACAACAACAGGTTTTGTGATGAGAGACATGGTAGGGATTATAACACTCCAGAAACAATGAACTATTCAATACAATTTTCACCCATTCAATAAACTGAAAATGAACATACATCTCACATATAAACATTTTATTGAAAAACTACACTTTCATTTATGTTTCATATAGATGAGAGTCAGAAAATTGGGTCTTAACAAAGTTCTATAAAACACTAATAAATAATAAACTAGAAAGCACTCAGAGAGTGCAAACCTCCGCCCCCTTGTGGCATGCTGCAGAATTGCAGCGAACAAACAAACATACAAACTAACGCACATCGAATGATCACATAACCTCCTGGGCGGAGGAAATTAATGACACATTGCATGCAGGCTCCAGAACGTCCTGCAGGATATTCAGTTGTGCACTGTTGGATCAGATCAGAAGTGAGTCTCATTTGTATTATTATAGTCTCTAGTGAATATTATTCTCAACTTCTCTCCTGTTCTCTTTCTGACAGGTTCTTAACACCATCCGGACAGAGGGCAGTCCTCTGGACTGTAAATTCAGTCTTCTCCAGCCATACCAGCTCCTGTCCGTGGAACTGCCCGTCGGACCACAGGTACCCACAGAGGGGTCCTGGGCTGACACCTGTGTGTATGAATGTGCACGTGGACGCCTGCACCGTCTTTCTGTCACCCGCGTCCCTCTGCCCTCCCAACCCGTCACTTGCTCTCGGCACCCCTCAGAGACCACACTTCTCCTGGGCTTAAAGGACTCCTCTCTGATCCTGTATGACCAGCGACGGGGGATCTCTCTCCTAGCCTCCTGCCCTGTGCCACCTTCCCTCCTCTCCTGGCACCCATCTGGGGCAGTTGTGATGGTGGGAGGAGGGCAAGAGGAGCTGATGTGCTTTGATGTAGGCTTGGCTCCTCTAAGCATGGCATTGGTCGCTGAAGATGTGGTTTCAGCTGCCACCCTACGGCTAGCTCAGCACCTGCGCTGCTCTGGGGGGCTGAAGGGGCTGCAGTGGGGGTCAGGCTTGGATGGAGGCCCAGAGGGGACAGATTTACTGATGCTGGCCTTCCATGGAGGACCACTTGCTGCTTTGAGATTCAGATTGGGTAGGCAAAACTAAAATTCATAATCAACTATATGAGAAGCAACTTAACATGAATAGAGTGTAAAATATACAATATGCAGTGACCAAATTAGACACTTTTCCGTGTACCAAATGTAAAGATGTTAAGGATCCAACAAACTTTACTGAAAACTAGGATCATGTGAAAGAAGTGTGAGGACTTCATGAATACTGTACAATGACTACTAGTCATTTTATTAATCATACTTACTACTTTTGGTAAATGAAGTAAAACTTTCACTTACAGTGGACCATTTCCACAACATGATAATAGTAAATTTCTTTACCACGTTAAAGATCTGAATTCTTCTTTTATACATGATTCTACATGTACCAAACTATTACCACTGCTGTTATGTGGACTAAACTGTAGGGATTAGGCATAAAGACCCTCCGAATACTAAGAAATGTCTTATTGAATATTTCTTCAATACTTGTAGCTGCAAATAATAATGAATATGAATACTTGACCTTTCCTATCATAATCACCTCTTAAAATGTCCTTCATCCCTGCTTTTTTTGGATCTGACTCTGCATCAGAGCCCAGCCATAAACATGGCAGTTGAACCGCTGTTGTAGTGCGGGTCGTCCTAGTCCTTCCTCACTGCTGAAGGAAGTTAATTTGTTGACGAGCAGGAAGGTTAGCAGGAGTCACGCTCTCAGAGGTCATTCAATAATCACCCCGGGGCAAGAGCCCCCCAGGTGCATTCTGGGATGCATTTTTCCGATAAATCGTTTACAGTGGCTGCGCAGTCCCTCGGGGGCCCCAGATAAAGTTTGCCAATCAAAATTTTTCCGAAGCAGCCACCACACACTTGAACACAAGCGCATACACACACTTATACAGTTTTCTTACACATACACACAGGCAGTGTCTTTAATTGTGACTTTGGAAAGAAGATGTGACAGTGGCACACAGCTCTCTGCTGAAGTTTGACGGTAATAGTGTGTGGGCGGAGGGAAGAAGGTAGAAGAATGTGTGCACTTAAGTGTGTGTGCGTTTCAGGGTGTGTGTTTGTCTGTGTATTCAACTGCATTTGCCTGTGTGCACAGGGAAAGGGGAGGGTGTCTTCCAACAATAGCTTCCCCTCCTCTGATCGTCTGCCAAGGTTTTGATGAAGAAAGTCACTGCACGTCTTTTCTCCATGATAATTCTTCCCCCCACACGTGTGTGTATTCTTCTATTTCTGTGCTTCTGCACGCACGCACGCACGCACACACACACACACACACACACACACACACACACACACACACACTCAAACGCATTTGTTTGTTTGCTTGTGCTCCTTTTCCATATTGACTTGTTTCATAAGGCCTGCTACATAACAGAAGGAGTGAGTTGGGAGGCGGCAAGGAAGAAAGACTTGGCCTGGCTCCAGGTTCTCTTTTTTTCCATAGGAGGCAGGCCTCCCTGGTGCACCCCCACCCTACACCCCCTGCCTGCACTGAGTTATCTCATCTGGGCACACGTTGGCCATGGCTGGGCCTGCACCGGTACAGGCTGTGGAAGGGCAAACCAAGAAATGTGCTGCAAGACACACAAGGAGAATAGTCAAAGTAATTGAATTTGGGATGAGAAATGCTATTTGTGTTTAAAGCACAATTATGTAACCTACAGAAAACTGGAAGAACCTTTATTTAATATATCTATACTGTTCCTATTAGAGTAGAAAAAGCAGGCAAAATTGTCTAAAAGCTTTAATGAAATGTGGAGTGCTTCATATACTGGAACATTATCTTTTCTTCATCTGGCACAAAATCACCATCTAAACCACTTATTTATTATGTTTTTTTTTTTATTGTGTTCAACACTTTTTTAACAGTAACTGTGAAGAAATGTTGTCATTCACCAGCCAATTCAAGCTGATGACAAAATTTGGTAATACTTATCAAGTCATTCTAACACCTAATTTTCCTCGATCTTGAAGTCTTTCATTTGAAGGATTTTTTTTTCATTATAATCCGTGCACTTTAAAACCTTTAAGACCAGATGATTATGCCCTGTGAACAGTATCTCCATTGAGAGTTTTTGTTGTTTCTCAAAGCTGTTTTTTAGTGTATGTGAGGGACAAAAGTAATTGCAAACCACTATTATTGTTTTAACTTTTTTATTACAGTAAACTAAACACAGAGGACATTCACTCTCCTCTACACACACAGACACCCAGACTCCCAGCATTTAGCTGATAGCCACATTAGCCACATTAACCTACTCTTTAGAGGATTGGGGGGGTTGCTAATTGCCAGCTTGTCATTTTAATTCCTCTTACTGCGCAATCTCCACCCCTCTCTCCCCTCCTCACTTCCTTAACACATCCACCTAACTTCCTCAATTAATAAGAAATTAAATGAGTGAGGAAATGACTACCTGAAGCCTGTATATTAAACTTAGCGACTTCTGTTGTCCACAATTGTGCTGCTTGTTTGCCATGTGTAAATATTGCTTAAATAAAGTGCATTGATTGTAACATAACACTCTCCACATATTGACTGATAAAACCCTACTATATTATGCCATTCTACTAACAAAGCTGCAGCAGTAGGTCAGGGTGTCACATTGTAGTGTGATGCTAAGGACACATGTAAACTGTGAAGATGTGCAGTGTATATGTGAAAAAGGAATGCACATTTGTCATAAAAGCACTAACTCCAAGTCAATTCACTTGAAAACCTTTGCATTCTCTGCGACTTAACTGTCTATGTTCCATCAGCATTAAAAGTACAATTGCACAGCATACTGAACGTGCAGATCACAGACACAAACACCTACAGGACAAACATACGCACCTATGCCAAAACAAGTCATTCACTGGTCTGACTATTGATTATGCTCTGTCATGATCAGGTGACGTTAAACCATAATCACCCCGGGCATTTAACAACTTGACTTCTCATTTGTTTCCTCCATTTAGACACACACACGCACACTTTTGCCCTTACACACACGGAACGAGACACCTCTACTGCCGGTAAGGGTACAAAACCTCTGTGTTCCATTATTCAACATTGTCCTAATCAGCACACACAAAAGCATAATCAATCACCTCTAGTCAAAACAGATAATCAGTGGCATCTTTCTTTTCATCTTTACTCATCACAAACACACATGCATAAAAAATTAACTGCCACATCAACATAAAAATATAACCTGCGCTTATACACTAAATGACTTGAATCTTATTTGCCATTTTCTGCAGCACATACACAAAACTAGAAAAAAAGCATTCGGAGAGCACAGACCTCCGCCAAGCAGGTTGTTCTCCCCATATTGGGATTTACACCTAAAATAACAGTCCTAAAATTATTTTGTCTCCATCTTTAGATTCCTTGTCCATGAAAATGTGCCTCTAGTAAATCGATTCATGTTGATATCATTATTAGTTCAGTAGTTATTAAATACATTCTTTTTCGATAATGGCGGTTTTGTTCCGCATCATCACCAAAATCGAATCATTTGTTCCTTTGACCATCTTCAACATTCCCTGAAAATTTCAGCAAAATCCGTTCATTAGTTTTTGTGTTATTTTGCAAAACAACAAACAAACACAAACAAATGCCGGTTAAAACATACAGAGAAAAAATAACAGGGATTAAACAAATTTTTCAGCAAACTGATTGACAAGTCAATGTCTATCTAACCAATCTACTGTTGTGCCTCACAGTTTAAATAGATCCACTGGGTAAACACTTAGCTTAAGTAAGTGCTCCGGGTTGTTATGGTTGTATATAAACTATTATAAGCAGCGCTCAGAAAAAATACATTATATAAGGAGACTGAAGTTAGATGGACTGTTAAAATGAAATGCTGAGAGATGGTGAATTCTTGTTGCATTTGTGTGGTGCCATTTTTGCTTTGTAATTCTATCAAAATGGGTCACAAAGGGGGGGGGGTGTTCTAATAAGAACTAGAGTGTGTTGTCTGTAAAACTTTAGAAATGTTGACTCCACGAAAGCCATGAGAAATGTGGAGTGAGAGAGGTATCAGATGCAAAAGTTAAAAAGAGGTAACATGAATATGATGATAACAAGGTACTTTTTTTTAATTTCCACTTTTAATACTCCGCCCCCAACGAGGAGGTGAGCGTATCTTTTTGTTTTGTTTTTTTGTCCGTCCATTTGTGCATTTATCAGTTGTCGAAATCGACAACCTTCTTACTTGGTTCGGTTAAGAGTTGGTTTTCTTGTTTTCTTGTTTGTTTGTATGTCA
>JAPTYR010000019.1:24567650-24580293 GCA_029814505.1 Siphamia roseigaster | reverse complement strand
TATATTTCTCACATGGTAGCCTGTGGTATAAAAAGGCCCAGAGTGGTAGCTCAGTGTCCGCTACCAACCAATCAAAAAGCTCTATGCTGTGCATAGACAAGTCACATGTTCCACACTCCAATCACTGTAGGTGGTCACTACGGCAGAAGTGGGGGGAAATGCTTTTACTTTAGTTTTCATTCTTGCATTAGCTTTAATGAATTCATTGTTTGAATTATTTTCACTGAAACTTGTTACAAAAATCGGGATTGAAATCGAAATCGCAATATCTGCCAGAGAAATCGCAATACAACTCTTTTCTTGAAATCGCTCAGCCCTAGCTTGCATCATAGTGGTTAGACTGTGCAGCCCATGTCCAGAAAGAAGCTATATTGTTAACTCTGCAGCTCCAAATAGCTCTAAGTTGTTAAGAATTTCGTCCACCTCCTTGTTGTTACGGATGCAAGTGAAGAATTTCGAATGAGCCTGGCCATGTGAAACTCACCATCAGCTGGCAGTAAGACTGTTCTTCGGTTGCTTTTAGTTGGAAGGTTAAGCAGCTGAGAGCAGAGTTTTTCTTCCTCTAGTATTCCCCACAGGCAGTGGGGGAATACTAGAGGAAGTGTGTCCCTTGGTTCTCTTAGCCCTCTTTATCCTGAGACTTCCACAGAATAGACCTTAAACCACTATAGCTCTGCTTTACGGTATCATCATTGAGTCACTTGTGACATGTAGATGCACAGGGTGTTAGAGATCTACAGACTCATCCATTATTTATGAATTGTGTCGCAAGGATATAAATGCTGCTATCTCATTGTGGGGTACTTGGCCTTTGGAACCCCGCTCACAAACTGCGCCATCTATTCACAGATAGTGATGCTGAGCTTTTCATTCTACAAGCATTCATGTGGAGAATATCTGCCAGGGGAGCTGGTCTAGACCGGACCCAAGCCGTTTGTTATGCACATTTCCATTTTTGCATTATTTCATGAAGAGTGCAAGCAAACAACTTTCAGATCTGCCTGAGGCCAGCCTGAAGAAGAGCAAAAAAAAAAAAAAAAGCCATGTCCTGCACTCTCCTGGGAACATCAAATCCTTCTCCACACAAACTTCCCCTTAATTACTTGGACTGTGGGTAATGGGAAAACATTAGTATTGTTATGAGGGGAAAGAGAATTTGACTGACAAGGTCCTGCTCTTGACTTTTGTTGAATTAAAAGAGGATAGCTATCGAAGGTTTGGTATATTGAAATGGCCATTTGCATATTTGCGGCTATATTAAAAGGGATTAGCTCCAGCCAGGGAAGCACAACAAACAGCAGGAGGAGGACAGCATGGTTTAATATCACAAATGACACCCAGGGAGTTACCCCCTAGCTCCGAGCCTGATTACAGCTTCTTAATTAGGATAGCTTCTCAACTCTCGCACATCTTTTTCCCCTGCTCTACCATGTACAGCAGGAGTTTAGTCCTAGATTCAATATTTACCCTGCACTCCTCTACTTGTACCGGGAGTTTTTACCGAGGATAGAGAGGTGAGTTGGGGGTAATATTAATCATAAAATCTGCTTCTCGTATGCAGGTGCAAACCAATTAGCAGGCTGGCATTTGAAGGACTTTAATTAATATTTCGTCACAGATTAAATCAGATATCAGATATGTTTAAATGTCTTTCGCAGGATTTTGCAAATATTGAGGTCCTGAGAAGCTGCACAATTGGCAGCTGTATATCATCTGCTGGGATCTGCTGAAACACACAGACTGTTTGCACTGACTAGAACAGTTACAAAGTTGTTTTACTCTATTATTTGGACCTGACAAGCCCCTCTACACGCATATATAAATATATTTTTTTCTTAGGTTTGTTCTATGTAGTGTATTGGCCAGAACGATGATGCAAGAAGGAATTATATAAAATAAAATAAAATAAATATGTTGTCATATCAGAAAAGTATATATTTCCTAATGAAAAGTAGACCGAATAGTATTGTGGTATCACTTTAAATGTTTAACATAACAACCTTTGGCATCCATTCATCCATATACAATGCATATTGATTGACCCAAATGACTATTGGTTGTTGTTTTCATTTTAGAGATTAGCATGGCCGATAATTAGAGGAGGTGTGATAAAGCAAGCGCTAATTTAATGGTGGAAAATCAGATTTGCTTTTGTAGGTAATCAATTATTAATAGAATTTATTTCACCTCTTCCAAGGTGGATTTGCAAGGCAGAAATCATGAAACGGTTAGTTTTATCTTAAACATGAAGCCTCTAAATTACTGTGGAGTTGCTGCTCAACAAACGTATGAAGTTTTGTCTTCAGTTTAACTAAAATATCAGGTTAATTGAGGTTAAATTTAAGATCAAGACATCCTTTATTGTCCCAATATTGGAATTTATTTTGGAAAATAATGCTGTGTTGCAGCTATAAAGCTAAACACAAATAATACAATGACACTGTTGCTCATACTCTTGTAATAAAATATTCTGAACTCTTCTCATGAAGTGATTGTGACGATGTGATTTATTCTGGGATGTATGTAGTATGTAATCATTGTAACTGGTCAAAGGTGATACTGATGAGTATAAATATGAATAAAAAGAGGAATGTGTCCAAAAACAAATTATTCCAACTTCATGGGCAACATAATGTAAAACACTAATATTTTCCAATATATCACATCAGCATATACTGTACAATATTGATTGTATGTATACACTAAATAATCCCATAAATACACACAAGTATACATATTTCATTATATAAATCAATCATCTCTTTTTCAAAAAAACTATATTTCTATAGGCAACTGCAACATACTTTAATGTGGCACATTGAAATAATTTTTTGTGAATCCTTTAACAATTTTCCCAATATGCAAGAAACCATTTGGACTAAATATAAGACAACACACTTCAGTGCATAAAATTGCACACCCTTAAAAAAGAATAAAGAAGGAACTTATAATTAGAGCTTAAAAAGTCCAGGCTGTTACTGATGAGAGATAATAGGACTGGTTGATGCAATATAAATGTATATTAGGTAATAATGTGTTCATAAATATCTATTAATGGTCATAGATGCCCCTTTATTCACTGTGTGATCATTAGTGCATTTTTGTGCCTCCTACAGTAAAGTGAAATGTAATCATCAGTAGTTAATGAGCAAATGCTTATTATTTCATGATTATTTGCCCATTACTTACAGTTCTTGTGCACTCCATAATAAGTGGGACATACTACTGAATAATTAATAAGTTGTTCCTCGATAATTATGAACAATTTTGTGTATTGTAAAATGTTACCCATAAATATTTAATGGTAAAAATGCAATGTGAAAATAGTCTATATCTACATTTGTAATTTACTGCTAGTAAAACCACTGTTTATAGACTTCAATATAAGGTTAACAAAGCTTTACAGATACTTTGATTCATCTTAAATATTCACATTAAAGCTTGTCGGCCCTACTTTCTGTTAAAGTACAGCTTTAGAAAAATCACACAGGCTGGTGACCTGCAAAGATGCAACTTGAACTACTTTTTTTTCAGATGCTATGGAAGCGGAGGGTGAAAGGTCAACTGTCACAGAAGCCACAGAGGATTCTCCTGGGTGGAGATCTTTGAGACTTTTCCCTTAAACCAAGACACCATGGCCAGGTTTCACAGGTCTGCCCTGCAGCTGCCCTGGGGCTTGAATACATCTGTGTGTTTATAGGACGGTGTGGTACCACTAACCACAAAACCCCCGACCATTTCTCCAGTCAGGACTCCTTGTGGTAGACTTGATGTTGATCTTTAAGCAGACCTGCTGGTTTTCCACCACATTGTTTAGTCTGTGTTCAAACAGTTCCACTGATGCTAACGGGTTTACCTGCTAATACAAGTTTTGTTTGCTGGAAAACTTTATTGCAGGGTTGTTATTTGTTTTTCTTTTTTTTGTTTTTTTAGCTGCGTACTGTTGTTACAATTGGTCTATAATGTGGAGGAACATATCACCTATCTTCTGTTGGATGTAATACTGTAACAGTAGGCCACAGATCAAGTGATAAATGAGATTTCGCACATTTGCATGTCATTCAGCGCCTGTAAAGTGTATAGTAAGCACTGATTGGGAATCCACTCAGCCAGAACTAAACTGTGTTTGCTCTATCCACAGTGGAAAAAAAAATCATATTAGCAAAAATAAATGTTGGTGGGTTGTTAGAGAGTCTGATTATGTGTGTCTCAGGCAAATTGGCGGTAATGAGTCAAGAGACTGCACTCGTTCACATACATTAAAACAGCGATCATTAGGAAATTAGGGCCTAGATTAATCCTGTTAATGACACACTGGTGCTCATGGGAAAAAAGACGGCCCCAGATGTCGGGATGCGGCGGTGTGATGAAGCATCAACTGTGTACGACGGCTCCTGCTTTTGCATCCTCTCTCTCTCTCTCCCTCTCTCTCTCTTTTCCTCTCTTTTCCTCTCCTTGCCTGATGGTACAACGGTGGGCTGCTCCTGCACAGCGCCGCCACTTGAAATGCAAACGAGGGGGGCCGCAGCCGACTGCTAATGAGAGCAGATCCCAGTGATAAGGAGCGAGAGAGGGAAAGAGAAAGAGGGGGAGAAGGGAAAGTGAATAAATTAAAAAAGGAGCGATCTGAACTGAGGATAAGACGCAGCAGCAGGAACTCTGATGTCCCCAATTAGGAGGGATGTCACCCCCTGTCTGGGCCGCAGTAATAAAGCCCTCACTCTGTATTCGGAATCACATGGCTCCAACACTGTTAACATTCTAATATCTTGGGCGTGCATGGTAACATTAATTACTTGGCCATTTGGATGGCTCCTGAATCTCCTTAATGTTTGCTTCCAAATGGAAATCTGAGCTCAGGCTTAGGAGTGTTACATTAGGAAATAATAAGTAATATTTACTCAACCAGCAAGCAGTCATGGCTGCTTCACAACTGGTTCAATTTCTCCTATTGACTGTTTGGATATACTGTTCCCCTATACAAAGACAATTATTCTGTGAATTTGAACAAGAATGTGATCCCTGAAATGGTTGTGGTTTCCTCTGGTTTTTTGGTCTCTTTTCCTGCTGCTTGAGAGCGGCCACGTTTAGATTAATTACAGGTGTTTTAAATCTATGCAAATCTCTCCAATCTATTCTTACCGTGCAAGCTCAATAATAGAAGGGAATCTTCCCAAACATTTCCTGCTACCATTAAAATTCATGGTCACCTTGAAGAGACCGTCTGCAGTCAGTCGATACTTGTCTTTCTCTCAGAAACAAACACTCTTGTTCTGTACTTGTTACAATATATATCATCTCAGATAAGGAATTGCAATGAAAATTCTTCAGACTGTGACTCCAAATGGTCAACTTTCATCTGGTGGAAGCCGTATACTGTATTGTTTTCAAAGTGTAGTGAACCCAAAAGAGAAAGGGTAAAGCCATTTTGGTGTGCGTATACAGCAGAAATGTGTTCTTTGGGGTGGCAATATAAGAGGAGTCCCGGATAAAGGAGAAAAAGATTACAATTTTCCCCCCATGTTGTGGTGGCAGAGCTGCCAGTGAGAGGCTGAGAAGAGCAGGGAATGTAATGGTTGTATTACTGCACTCGGCGATGCATTATTAATGCAAACGTGATCAAGGCAGGTGGACAAGCCCAGGAGAGATAGCGCTGCTTAATGAACAGCCCCCTCTCTCTCGACAGAACAAGGCCTGGCAGCTGTTAGTGTTACACTGTGAGGTGTGAGCTTCTGTACCTTTGTGGTTAAGGTAGCCCCTATTTAATTAACAAATAATCTGCAGCCGCTCCTAATTGACTCTGTTCATAGACCGGTGCATGTGTCATCTCCATGGTCATGCCCACCTGCATGTTAAATGAAAGCGTAAACGGTTGTTTTGTCCTGTCCATGTTATGTATTTTGATACAAATCAACCACATCATACAATATCCTGCAGGATTGCACCGGGTGAATTATCTCCATCTACACATGCATTTAAATATAAAGCATCTCCCTGAAGTTCTTTTTATCACTTAACATAAAGAAGAGGTGGATTATGATATTAATTAGGAGGGTCTGAGCAACAGTGCCTGGAAACGTAAAATAAAAATAAATGCATGGACATGGAGTCTCATGCCTAAAGCCTTTACATGCATTTTAAGTTAATTAAAAACAAACAGTAAAAAAAAAAAGTATTCATATGTATCCTCATATTATATATCACAGCAAATCTGCATACATTTTAGATTTTCTGCATTATAAACACATCATGTATCTGTAGTGTGTGTGCTCTGTGGGTATTTCTCCCACACACACTGCAAACTTTGTGAGATATGAACCTTGCTGTAGCTCTGAATGAGCTGTAAAAGTCATGTAGTGAAAACTAGAAACTCGCCACTAATCCTGCTAACGTAGTATACATGCAACATTGCATTTTAAAACAACTCCAGTATGGAGCTACACTGCTGCCCATATTATTATTTAGAGGCTTCTGAATTCACGCGCAATATACACGGCTTGTAGAAATGTTGCTGATGTGTGCTGTGAGGATTGCTTTCATAGAGGATAACATCAATTTGACTTTAAATTTTCATTAATTTTCAGAGCGCTCACATGGGCCTGTCAAAGACACTGCCTTGTGTATATTTTTAAGTCACTTACTGCCCCCTAGTGTGAGTGTGTAGTTTTGCAGTTATAAATCAGTGCCACAGTCTGAGCCAGTGGGAGAGACTGTTGGACTCAGATGCATTATAGCAAGAGGGCAATGCAAAGATATAAGACAATCATCTGTAATGTCTATAAATACAGACTTTTCAGTGCAGCAAGTCAACAGGAGAACATTTTTTGGATTTTGGATTCAGGGTGGCTTGTGTAATTGGGAACAAACCAGTGTCCTATATTTGCTTTCGCCGCAGTCATGCTCACCTAAAGATAGAATACACCTTCATGAAGGTTAGGTCAGAACAAGCCCTGGATGGAAGCTAAGAATGTGTGCACTTGTTCCCAGTGTCTACATTATTATGTGTATAGAACACTGCATGTTTACTGTAGTGTGTCTGATGTATTCCTTTTTCTTCTAACCCCTGAGGTAATACCAGTTCTGTGCAGGTGAAACCCCTCCTCACACTGCATCCTGGGACCCCACGCTCCTCTGCAGGGAGCCACCTCATGAGGTGGGCGTATTGCAACCTAAAGAACAGCAGGTGAAGACATACAGTATAGGAGCACATCCACAGCCAATGACACTTTCCGTGCTGACGATGAGCAGAAATAATGCAGGATGTCATAGTCACAGGTATTTGTAGAAACATAAAATACATTAATATAGACCAACCCACAAACAGACAAAGCTCATGTGAGCGCACACCCACACACACACACACACACACACACACACACACACACACACACTCATTGATTTAGCCACGTTAAGCCCTTCAGACAGGTAGGACTGAGGTTAATGGAATACTTATAGATGTAGTGTATCTGAGTCTGGGGGAAAGATTGGGGTGGAGGTGGGATTTAGGATTGGGGTGCCGCTCGCCGCCTCGGTGAAGCCCCTGCTAACCGACAGAGCGCATCCCTTCGTCAGGCCGGATTAAGAGCATGTCAGGCTAGACGGAGCAGATAGCTGGGTATATAAATCACACAGGACGGACACATCGCAGCAACATGGCCTCATACATCCTGCCCTTTTTACAAAGGATTTTGTCACGGAACAGTTATTTATGACTCCAGATATGGACTGACGCATGGGGAAATTATTCCAGGATTATATAGACGATGCTTGAAAGCCATCACTGTTATGAATCTAAATGAGATGATAATATTTTTGGATGTGATGGGGCATGATTTTATAGAGGAGAGATAGAGCAGTAATATGTTCCAGCTGTTAGATCTGACATGCAGGATTTGGATTCTGGAGTGATATGAATTGTAGGAATTGGTTGGTGTTAATGTATCTAGAAATGCTATGCATGGGCTAAAGAAATAATGTGAATCCCTTATGTTTCCTATTTTATAACAAACAGCAAGCAGCAAATTCTTCCTCTAACCATCAGTATTTAGAACTTGTTTAGATTTGATCAGCTCTGAACTTATCCCGAACCAAGGTGAATCAAACCAAGGTTCTATAATACCAGTGTGAGCCAAGGGTACAATTGTATCTCAGAACGACTTGTCATTACATTGCAGCCGAGCAAAAATAAACATTTTTCAATTCGTGAAGCCAAGAATTGATTGTGGCTTTGGGGAGGGTAACATTGTAGCCCATGTAGCTTTGCCTGGGGCTGAAGCTTACCAGCGCTTTTATACATAGTTTATTCCTACCTGTTCTCTCTCCATGTCTTGGACCTGTATGATAGTATCTGCTTCAATTCCCCAGTCTGAGCAATCTGTTTGAATCCACAAGGTTGTGAATAAAACAAACCTGCTCTCCTGCTCAGCTTAGTGTATAATGCAGGACCTCGCCATTGGTCATGAATTGACAAAGTCCACATAGAGCTATATCCCACACCCTTACCTGCTGGAAATAGCCATACAGCAGATATGCTACTATCAAGAAATGAGGTGGGAGGAATTGCACGACGGTGTAGAGCATTCTAGTTGAGCACTTTAGAATCCATCAGTGAAGATGAGCAGAAAATGGGACATTATGTTCGGAGGGAGTGAACTCCCATGGTCACCCCCTCAAGACCGTGGTTCAAGGTAAGGTACAGGGTGGACACTGGACATGGGTATGGGGGTGAGGAGTGTTAACAAAGCCACAGCCACCAGCCTGGTCTCAGGGAAGCACTAATCCTGAATATTTCATGGCTCCTCCAAGCACAAAAAGACTACAAAACTGACCTGGCTCATTTGGAATGGTGCGTTCGCTGAAGGTCAGGACCCAAAAACAGAAAGGCAGGGGCAAAAGACTCATATGGGAAAAAAAGTCCAAAACATCAAACATATCTGCGACTAAGTAACAGACATTTTCTTTTGCATACTTTTTGTACAATATATGTTTTGCCTTTTTTTACATTTTAGCATTAAATACAAACACATTATACACACACATTTAAGCTAAGCTGTTCCGCAATAACAATAACAATAATAATAATAATACCTTGAATAATACAATTATAATAAACAATTAAATAGATTGCACATGTACATCTGTTATGATATTCATATATGGTTTGCAGAGCTTTTGCACTTCACAACGTATACTGTATTGTCAAAAGTATTCACTCACTTGCCTTGAAATATATTTAAGTGGCATCCCATTCTTAATGGGGGGACTTAAGTCTAATGCGAAGTTGATGATGATGATTGTTTTTGGATTTTGCACAGTGCAGCGCCACAGCTAAATCTTACCAGTGGAAATACTGTGTTGTCCAAACTCTCTTGCTTCAGCACTAAGAGATTTTAGACAAAGAGATTTTGTACATTAATTTCCATACTCCCAAGTTTGTGGGAACAGTTTGGGGATGGTCCCTTCTTGTTCCAACATGACTGTGCACCAGTGCACAATGTAAGGTCCATAAATACATGGATGGTTTACGAGCTGTTCGTATGTCTTCTGATATGTCCACTAATGTCCTCTGACATCCGCTCCAGATCAGTTGCCAAATGAAAATGACCTGAAGATGCTCCACAACATACAATGACGGCAAAGTGATTCTGCAAATTCTGCTTCTTGTCAAGCGTCTTTGTGTTCACTTCTATAGTGATGCTACAATTTGTTTACACTCGCTCCCAACATGGCCGCCATGCAATGAGTGATCCCAAGCCCTTTTCCCACATAAACTGTAATGACCAATAACCCAACCATATTTGCGGTCACCTGACTTCCAGTTTCTGTTTCTGGACCGATTGAGTTTGTCCTTTATGAACGCAAAACGGACCAGTTAAACAATCAAAATAAATGTATCATCTTACCTTAGATACGAATCAAAAAACGAACCTTTAGGTGTGAACCTGACCTAATACTTAAGAAAACCCCAACAGCTGCAGCAGCGGTATGCAACCAAGCTGGCTCTGATGCAACAGGTTTTGGCAAGAAATTTGTGTTTGACACCAAGTAGGTCTCATACATCAGTGAGCACAGGTCAACTTGGCAAAGGATGAAACCATTTTCACATTACCGACCTTTTTACCAGCCTAATATTTGGCTCAAAGTTATGCATATTTAGACATAAAGGAATTGATGCTGGCAAATCCATATTTCTCCTTCAATAGTGCAAAGAGATACATGTCTGTTATTTTCACTCTGCAAGAACTTCATCCCAATGTAGTTATCAGTTCAGTACAGAATACTTACCAAGTGAACCACAACCTCCACAACCATGACGACTTGTAAGTCAGCGCAAACGCCTAGTTGCATTCTCCTGCCGCAGTCAGACCAGGCCTGTCTCTGCGTCAAGACGGTACCTGCTGGGTTGCCTCGTCCACAGCAGTGGAGCCTTTTTTCATGTTCATGGGGACGATGAGGGACAGACGAACCACACACACTTACACACTGACCACACATTAGTTTATCTCTCTCCCTCTGTATTTTTCTCCATTAAAAACACAATGACAAGTTGTACACAAACTGGGATTTAAAGTGTTTTTAGTTTTTAAACCTATTTATGTGAAATACGCAAAAAAGTGTTCAAGGGGACTGAAAGGGAGTTTTTCCTTCAAACTGGCAATGCACAAAATAATAAAATTTTGATCACTTTTAAGGTTGTCAATTATCTTTGTGAAGTAAACAAAGATTTATGCAACTGTTAATCCACATGTCCACAATTATCTAATATAAGATTATTATATCCTGTGTAGATAAATGTTCTTATTACATATATCGGCTGATGTATCCGATATCCACTTTTAATATCGGTATCCCCAAAAATCCCATATCAGTCGGGCTGCACTTTGAACATTTAATAGAACCCTGTCTGACCTCTGACCTTTTACTTTATTTTAAATGGTTATTATTTTAGTTTTATTTATTTTTGTTTAAATTCTAATTGTGTGTTTTGAAC
Organism: Siphamia roseigaster; assembly: GCA_029814505.1. NCBI lineage: Eukaryota > Metazoa > Chordata > Actinopteri > Kurtiformes > Apogonidae > Siphamia > Siphamia roseigaster. The sequence goes on along the minus strand of JAPTYR010000019.1, from coordinate 24,569,303 downwards.
TTGTCATTTTACCATTTTGGCAAAACACTGTGGATCGTCCTGTGTATGAACTGTTTTACTAATAAACCTGTCTTTTATTTTACTCCACAGAAATACAGTTGAATCCAAATGACAGGTCTGTTCCAACTTCATGAACCTTGAAGAGACTTAGATTGAATTCAATATTTAAATACAAACTATATGATACAATAAATGACAAAAATGCACTAAAAATCAAAAAAACTTTTTTTTTTGATGGGGGTAGAAATTTCAATGACATTCATCTCAAAATTAACCTTAAACATTTTTCTCCTCTTATATTCAACAACTATTTCTCTTTGTGTCTGTTTGAAAAGAGCACAACACTGGCAATTTTCTTTTCTAGATTTGTGAAATCTGGCTGTGTAAAGCTTTGTCACCTCAATAGGATCCAATTTACCCTTGAAAGAGCACAAGCTCTTTGCAGTGTCATTTTGTTCCACTTGGTAACCTAACAAGAGGTCGACGGCAGGGGGAAAAAAGAAAAAGAAAAACGCCCCAATCAGTAACACTTGTTGCACCTGAGAAGATGGAAATGTAAGAGTTCTGTATGTGCGAAATAGGAAAACATAGTCTGGTAAAGGACTGCGGAATATGGATAGGATCATTCAACTGTGTTCAATCTGAGTCAGGACAAATGCTTTTATGAAGCAGTCGACCGTGAAGGAAATTCATTTGTAAATTGCACCCGATCTTTGGAGAAATTGCTCCTTTTTCAAATTCAAGCCTGCATGTAGAAAGGACACAGAACAATGTGTTTCATGTACACACTTAGACGTGAACAGAGGTTTCTTCTGAGTGTGTTTCAGCACCCTCCCCGTAGTGTGACAAGCCTAAAACACATACTGCTCGTATTGTACAGAACATTTTGACATTTTACTTTCAATTAATGACAGTTTTTCACAACATGATATCTGTTTGGATGTGTATTTGCATTTGGAAAGAATATTCAAGGTTAAACATTAAAGGAATGGGTCAGGATTTTTTGAAATTAATCTGTATGGCATCCCTGTCAGCAGTGTCGTACAGCCACACTGACTTACTGACTTGAGCCGAGTTCTCGTCCAATTTTGGTCAAAACGAAAGCAGTCTGGCAAGTTTGCTGGGACATGAAAATAAATTGTTTTTTCTTCTCAAAACGACATGTGTTCAAAAGAGTGATTTGTTTGCATCACAAAACCAATATCCACGAAGAAGTCACACCCTGTAATCACTTGGCCCTACTTTCTCTCTCTTTATATCTCTGTGCGCCATCACAAGATGACAGCTGACTAGTGTCCAGTAGTCAGCAGCATGACAGCGCACACTGATAGTAATTGTAATTGATAGTAACTGAGAGAAAGTAGGGCCAAGTGATTACTAGGTGTGAAAGAAACTGGCAAAACTAAAACTAAAGGAACCAAATTACAATACTACTTTCTTTCTTTTTTAACTTCATTTTAGTTTTTTTTTTTTTTTTTTTTTTGCAATTTTTTTCAAGTTATTTATTATTTTGTAAATATTTGTTTTTTGTTAATTTTGTTCATTTTTCTGCATTTTTAAAAAAAATATTTTATAATTTTTTTCCTTCACTTTTGTTTCATTTGTGTTTTACTTTGTTCATTTCTCATCTCATTTCATTATCTGAACCCGCTT
>JAPTYR010000019.1:24397924-24412363 GCA_029814505.1 Siphamia roseigaster | reverse complement strand
GGCTCATTCGTTTCGAAATGAGACTGAAGCTCATGATACTCAGATGGCTGCGTGAGGTACCCGCAACGCCCTCTAGCATGTAGTTTAGCGATCGCAGCCAGATGATGTCAATCAGGTTACAGAATCTCTGCACTTCAATGGAAATGAATCATGCAATTTTTTTCATTGCCTCAAAACCCAATGGTCATTGGATAAATGCCATGATTTTGTCCCGCCTCCAGACGCTCAGCATCACTGGGGGTGATTGTTGATTGCTGTGGGCGGGCCTGGATGCTGTGCTTCCGTGTGATGATTGGACAATCAGTTGAAAGGCTGAATCCAGTTTTGATTGACAGGTATTTTACGATATACACGCCCACTTGACGGGTCAGTCCCATCGCAGATTTTGCAAGAGAAGTCAATCTAAACTGCAACCCATTTGTTGGTACTCATTTCTTACAATGTAAATAAAATACCAGTACACTCATAGTATTTCCTTATTTCAGTTTACCATAATTTCAACATTTCCTTGTTCAAGACCCTGAAAAAGATGCTTACTTGATATGATACGATCACAATCACAGGCCATTTTCTTGAAAAGGACTGGAGGACAGAATTTGCATATAAATAAATTGACAAATTTTATAATGTAAGCCAACAATGGTCTTCCCCTCTTTGAAAAACCAGAAGCTGCCACTGCCCTCAACACTACAGCATCTTTTCAGTATGAACATTTAGGATGTGATGAGGCAAACCTACGGGTTCCTTTTGTCTCCTTGTGATGCAGCCTCTCATAGTACAGCTGCAGATTAAGTCTGACAACGTCTCAACACATTTTTTCTTACAAAGGGCAGTTTACGACCCCCTGTTGTTAAGAAGTACACAGGTTTCCATGGTAGCCTTTAGGAACAAATAAAATTCTCTACATTTTTTTCATGGTGATGTTCTGTGTTTTTCACCAATCATTTAAAGTCCATCGTATTATTACTTAACAAAGTAAACCAGACAACTTGTCGCCCCTTGAGATGATAAATCTCTGTCATTGACCGTGAAGTGTCTCACTGTGTAACTGTTATAATATATGATCTTTTCTGTAGCTTAAAGATGACACAGTCACAAGTCATTTTCCAGGTTCACTTCATTGTAAGTGTAGCTGAACTGTTATGGCTGAAGAATACAGTACGTCATGGAAGAACTATTTGTGCAAAATATTTTGTTTTTCAAAGATTTAAGGGAATTTGTCACCAATTTTGTCACATTTTAGATCTAATAATAGCTCAAACATACCTACATGCAATTTATCCTGCCTCCTATAATCACAGAAGGAAAAACACTTGTTTGATCTGAAAATATGGTAGAATATCAATGACTACTTACTCAAATAGTTGGTTAAAAATGTTGTTAGAATCATAATTTGCAGGTTTAGTACAGAACAAGTGTTCTTGATCTTATGAAAATGATTTGATTCATGAAACTTATTAAATGAAAGGCTAGAAGCCATGAGACAGAAATGGGTAATTTCTGTTTGTGTTTACAGCAATCAGCCATAACACTGACAGGTAAAGTGGTAATAATGTTGACTATCTTATTACAATGGGACTTGTCAGTGGGTGGCATATATTAGGCAGCCAGCAAACATTTAGCCTTTAGAGATGGTGTGTTAGAAACAGTGAAATAGGCTGGAGTATGGATCTGAGCAACTCTGACAAGACAGAAATGGTGATGGTGAAGACAAAACTGTTCCAAAGAACAAGTGGATCTAAACCAATCAAATATGCTCAGAACATCATTATCACCTGTCTAATATTGTGTAGGTTCACCTTTTTCCGTTAAACCACCTCTGACCTGAGGTCTAGACCAGACCTCTGAATATGTGTGGACACTTGTGTCCAAAAGTGTGGACAAAGGCCTTAAAGTTAGGACACCATTGTTTGGGGAGGGGGGTGTTAAAAAAATGTATGTATAATGTATAACATATGAAGTCAACATATATTTATTAACTAGGGAAACCCATCAAAAAGAAAAACATGAGAGTCAACCATGTCATTTACATTTGGCCTATAACCTTATCCACAGGATTTTAGATAAAAAAAAAAATAAAAATAAAAATAATAAAACAAAAACATCAGTAAACATGACTGAACAACCAAACATTAGTGTAGAATCTTCCTTTGCTCATCCATAGGCATCATTTAGGCTCTTCCTTCATTCTGCTGCAGCTCAGAGGAGCAAAAATCAGCCAATGGTGTGAGCACAGCTTTTGAGTGACAGCAGCTTCCAGCCAATCAGAGGCTGCGGAGGCGTCATCAGATGCATGTAGTGCAAACATTTGTATACAAGTTCACTGTAGGTCCCTGTGAACATGGAAGAATAGCAAGTGTAAATAATAGGCAGGAATTTGTGTCGATTGATGCAACGGTGGTGGACGAGGGTGTGAAAGGTGGACAAAATGTAAAAAGTGAGGACGCCTGACAGACATCTGGACAAATGGCACTAAAACTAGACTGTCCGGACAAAATCCAAAGGAATGGTCACCCTATATCTGGACCAAGGTGTTACTGGAAGTAGAGGAGACTGAAGTAGACAGGTGGATGATCAGTTGTCCTGATATTGGGATGTCCTTCCTTACTCTATTTTTGGTCAGTACTAACCACTGCAGACCTGGAACAACCAACAAACCCTACAGTTGTGGAGATACTCTGACCCAGTCATCAATCTTACAATATGGACCGAGTCAAAATCATTCTGTACTTTACTGTGTTCAGTTTGCTGGTTCCAGTGCATCAGCTTTGAGGACTAAATGTTCACTTGCTGCCTAATGTAATGAAATACTGTACTCGTTACAATTAGCACTTCTGAAGTCAGTGTATGTTTGCATAAAGTGACCTATCTCTGTATAGTCAGTAATGTGCCTGTGTCATAGATAGTACACTCTCCAGTATCAGTGTGGAATATATGTAAAAGTTATCCAGGTTATTTAACTACTTCTTAGGAAATGCTGAGCTTAAGATGATGCAATATTGCATTTGTAAAACAGTGTCAAGAGAGAAGTTCTTTTAGTAGAACATGAGGAAGTATGTCAGTATGTTGTGTTACTGAGTCACTAAATTGCAAGAAAAAAAAAATAGAGGAAAAAAACCCCTTGGACACAAAAAGAAGTGTTTTTGTTAGTGTAATTAGATCTTGGATGTTATTGCTCTTTCACGTATCAACAGCGACTTTCAAAGTGATAACATGATAATTCTACCACGGTGTAGCGAGGGATGGGAATCCATAACCCTACACCGTACAGTCAAACTGAAACTTAAGATGTTTTATGACTTCCTCAATGTCTTCCACTGTTGTGCACCTCGTTTTCTTTTTCCATACCTTTGGATACTTTGGTTTTAGAGGGCAGGATGTTTGTTACCGATGACTGACACCCTGGTGTTTGCTCCACTGCTAAGTTCACAAGCATCAAGTATTAAACATGTGACGCTCCTGCAAATGAATTGCATGCTGTGTGGACAAATGTTTGAGAATATTGGAGATGCTTCCCCCCTTTGAAGAAATGGAAGCTTTGCAAGTGTTCCAAGTGGCCCTGATGTCATCTCGTTGTGTGAAATATACTGTTGCCATACTTTGGAGCGTGTCTGCCTCAATGCTATGTTGGTTACATCCTCAACTAAAACAATGCAGCACACATGTAATGATATCACACATGTGCAGCACATCCAGAATCAATAAGCAGAATCATTAAGTAGGTGGGCAAATGATTTCAAGGAAGAAAGCAACTGGGAACCAGTTCTCAAAAAGAACTCAAAAAGTTCTCTATTCTCATCATTGTGTGTAACGGAAACCTTCCACCCTAGTTTGGCAGAGTACATCCAGTGAACCAGACAATGTTTATACAGCATGGACAATCTGACATCAAACACTTACAGAAATAATTCATAGTCAATAATGTAGTTATTGAAGGAGGCTCTGTTCCAAAGACTTGCTTTATCAAACACGTCCTACATTTTCTGTTAACTCTACATTATCCTGTATGCTGCTGTACATTGAAGACAAATTTCTAGAGTTTTTGACCAGCCTGCTTTTTATGACCCAAGGATAGACTTAATTTCATGTTTGACTCCTAATCATATAAGTAACAGAGACATCATGTTACAATATGGCAGATTTGACAAAATAAAACTTGAATAGTAACAAAAAAGACAGACATTACTATAAATATTCAGTGTAAAATCAGGTGTGTTTGTTTCTAAGACTGACTGACTGACTTCCTTCCTTCCTTCCTTCCTTCCATACAACATGTGGTCCAGTGGATAACATTTATGCATCACAGCCAGAAGGTCTTGGGTTCCAACCAGGGACCTTTCTGTGTGGACTCTACGTGTTCTCCCCTTGACTGTGTGGATTCTACCTGGGTACTCTGGCTTCCTCCCACCATCTAAAGACACGCACTGATAGTTTAATGGGTTTGTTTAAATTGCCCATCGGGGCGGTGCTAGCAGCAGAGACACTTCCTGAAGGGGGCGGCTCCCCACATTCAGACATATGAATGTGGGGACCCAGTCGTTGAGTGCCCCAGTGACGCCACTTCCGCTCGATTTCATGGGACCTCTGAGTTCGAAAAAAATGAATGCGTTTCAATGAGAACAATGTAGCTATTTTTTTGGTCCCAGTCGTTTTATGTCCCTGATATGAAATACTGTATGGTGTTTGTAGATTAAAATGATGTTTTTTCATTTAAAACGTTTTACCGTTTGTTGTTCTGCTGTTCAGATAACAGCTGTAGAAAAAACAAAAATAAGAAAGACTACGTTGCGTTGTTGACGTCACATCATTACTCTTTCTCCTTTGTCAATCTATGCTAGAAGTAAATGTACATTTATAACAGATACGCTGGTGTGTTTTGTACTTTAGTGTGCGCATGCCAACTGTTCCTTCTTTCGCTTCCGAGCTGATGCAAGGACTAATGCTGCGTTCACACCAAATGCACAATTTCGCAACGCACGAAATGCGCGAAACGTGCCGCAGAGTCCACAAGTATTCATCGCCACTTTCGCGTTATTCGCGCATCAACGTCCAATGTCCTCCCACTTCCACTATGTCCGACATCAGGAAGATCATAGTTTTGTTTCTATTGTTGAAGCTAAAGAGACACCGGCGTTCCTGGATACATGAAGTAAATCGGAGTAAACCCAGCTGGATGCCCGCTCAACATTGCCTTTCAAAGTGTAAAATGACCAAGACAGTATTCACCTCCTAACCCCACCTCCTCGTCGACTCTCCTCCAGGCCATATCCTTCCTTGACCGGTCCCTGTAGAAGTAATTTTGTAGATCACTGAGCTCCGGGTGGACTCAGTCGGCAGCAATTGATTTTTCCTCCATGATGAAATGACCGGCTTTTGTGTTGAGAGGCAGACGTCAACAACAACGACGACTGTGGTTGGCTATCGCGCCAGAGTTCAATATTTTCAACTCACGCGAACAGGCAAAATGAGCGAAACTCGCCGCTGTACCAACTTGCGGTGAATTCGCATCTAATTCGTGTCTCTACTTTGACTTTGTATGTAATCCAGTTGTACGACCATTTCACGCCGTGTTTGGTGTGAAAGCAGCATAAGACTCTCTGGCTGAAACTGATCAGGTCAGATTTATGTCAGTCAGTCGTGACGCGTTTCATTCGTGTCGAAAGCTGTAGTTCACAAAGCGTCCTCTCATAAAACCTGCCACCATCAAACTTCTTCGCTGGGAATCGTGGTTTTCTTCATATGAAAAAATATATTTAAAACTGACAAACATGTGTCCCATTCATGGTACAATTCAGACGGGACCAAAAAATTGTGATAATATCGCCTTTGCAATACATGGCAAGCTCAGTCACTTTTAGGTCCTATGTTCCGAAAGTAAACCGGAAGTCACTGGAGCTCTCAGTTGGGGATGAGGCAGCGCTCCCACTTAGAGAGCAGGGGCGAAATATCACTTTGGTGGTGTTTTTGTTGAAGAATTAAAATTATAACATGCTTAAAAGCTCAACAGAGTTGATTTTGCATAATATAGGCCATTTAAACTACACCATGGCTGGTCCAGGAGATTCAGTCCTTGACGGAAAACATAAAAACTCAGATGACATAACATGAAATGAGCGAGTTTATCAACAATCCCCTGTGCAGACGACACAAAAGTATGTACTGCCCTGTTATGACGACCAAGTACTGTAAAGTCAGTACTATCCTGTAATGGAAACGCTACTGAGTGGAGTGGAGTTGGTACTAGTGGAAAAGCGGTGTATATATGTCAGCCCTGCCATGACCTGGTGACATGTCCAGGTGGTACCCTGCCTTCGTCCATAAGTAGCTTGGATGGGCTCCAGCGACTCGTGACCTTTCCGAGGATAAAGCAGAACGAGAAAATGAATGAATGGATCAATATTTCCTCTAGCATTTTGTAGAATTCGTGTTGCTGTCTGCATTATAATATAAGTAATCTACTACTAAAAATGTAAGACTTGCTGTCAGAGCGGTGTGTTATTTGTCAGCCCTACTTTTTTAATGCTGCGAAAATTCACATACTATTACATAATGAATGCAATAAGATCATGTGGGAGTAAATTGGTCTTCTGCCCTAAAAAAAAATCCAACATGTTTGGAATATATTTAATGCTATATTGCAGCTTTCTGCAGGAGAAACTCAATGTGTGAAGCTCACATTGTAATCCTACTGCGTCAAAAACTTGGTGAAATTCCTTCAAATGGCTGTAAAATAGTTAGTGTTGCATTGTGTGTTAGCTACATTAAGATAAATATGCTCTCACTGTGTTATGTTAAAAGCCTGAGCTGACATGCAGGACAGTTGTAATCCACTGCCAGCTTTGTTTGTTTGATTTTTATTGAGGTGGACTTTTCTCTGTCATCTGCTATATAACTGCTTAAGTTTGAATATGCCATGGCCTTGGCCTTTATCATTTGATAAATGTTTTTCCTCTGAGTGCATGTCGAGTCCCCTTACTAGAATTCCACGGCTTTTACCAAAAGCCATCGCACCAGGAAGTAATCTAATAATGAACACAACAGCAGTTTACACACTGGCTGCCGTTGTGTCCTTAATATAAACAATGGGACTGCGAGCATCCAGGCCTCTGCTAATGGAGTACCAGAGCAAACACATTCATTTAATCACAAGGCTTTCTTTTAAAGTAAACTGGCCAAGCAGCAGAGGATGAGAGGCTAATGACCCATGAGCAATAAGCAAGTGTTAGGCTGAATGTAGTCTTGCAAAAAGAAAAGAGAAAAAGGCTTTTACGGAATAGCGTATCAATATTTTAAAGCCAAGCCTCTGTGGCATCCCCCCCTCTAACTGGATTAGCTGTGTGATGTGTTCTGACAGTATGTTGTTAGTGATACTCCATTTGCTTTGTCTATCATCTTATTTTCCCTTGGTAATCCACAGAGCACTGTTATATTTCATAATTTGTTATGCTATCAGGGCTGATTTGTAAATGTGCAAATTCTAATTAGCCATAGCTACTGTTTCTAATTTATTAAATATTAAATGATTCCTGTGGTGGAGTCTTTCTTCACATCCCCAGATGAAAGTTTGTGGTATGCAAATTCAATTGCCTTTTAGATGTCAGCACTTTCTAAATGTCCCATTTTCTGAGTGAAGCCATTTTGCCCTTGTTGTTTGTTTGTCTGTCCCCAGTTCTTGTATAACTTGATCTTTATTCATCTCAGCTCTCGCGCCCGTTTTGGACTTTTTAACAGAACCTAACCTAGTCTGTCAAGCTCCAGTAACGTTGCCTTGTTTCACTTCGTTAGGGTTGTCTTAATGATCTGCTTTGGTCACTTACAAGAAAAGGATGCTTTGCATACTCTCTGAAGTCTGTAGGTGGGAGCACACGTGTGTTTTGTCGCTGCAGATCCGTTCTTCCTGTCGTGCATAATCCGGGGCTCTGTAATACAAACAATGACGCTGTATCTGCATTTGTTCTCAGCGCTCCTGCTTCTTCATCACTCTTTTTCCCGCCGTGCTCTCTCTGTTTTCTGTGATTTGAAATGTTTTTGAATGCCACTTGTATTCAACAGCCAGACATTTATTGAATGCCCACTTATCCTGAGTGAACTTCACACTAATTAAGCTTTAAGAAACACATCCATCAAGCTATTGATGCAGTTAATTTACTGTTGCAGTGAGGATCAGAATTTCTCCTCTGCATGACGCTGGCTGGGTCCTTACACAAAGATTACAATAAAACTGTTCAATAGTCTTTTTTTTTTTTTGCTCTTTGCACTGGGTTTAAGATAAGCAGAGATTTGGAAATCTTAGAAAAAAAAAACCACATGAGCTGTTTTTGTTTTTCTGTTATATACACAGAAAAACAAGGCTCGGGCCTTAAATAAACCAACAGCAGTTAGTGCCCAAGCCAACATTTTACAAGTCATTACCGCAATTTTTGTCATTGGTAAGTACACTGTCCTTTATTTGAGCTCCTAGCTGTCTATGTGCTCTCTTCCCCTTTGCATAATAAACCTCCACCCAATTTGTCATGAAATCCCTCATTTGCTGGATACTCAGAAAGGCAGATTATGCTTATTTTTCATTTGGACAGTGGGAGATGGAGCCAGGTGTTTGGCAGCAGCAGAGTGTTCAGGTGTAACTGTGCTGGTGATGGGACATGACGAGCAGCCGCAGATGAAGGATGAGGCGTGGAGGATTTTGGGAAAGAGGGGCACCCCACGACCTGCTCCCACAAGAATCCCCCCACTGATCTGGAGGAGCCCAAACTTTCTTTTGAATCACTTCTTGTAGAGTCAGCTCCTATTTCTTAATTAGTGAGTTGAAAACCATATTGAAAATACAGCTGTTAATCTTGGAGAAAAGAGAACTAATTCAGCGCTGCTTGACAAGATTAATTCATGCCTTTTAGACAATAGTGGTCTGATCTTGAACAAGTCCATTTAAATGGATGGCTATAGTTGTATTAATATGGAGTGAGGATTGCCTCAAAATAATTTAAATATCTATAAAAGGACAAATATACATATGAATACATTTATAAATATCCATATATAAGACACAAATATAAAAATATAAATAATCTCAAAATAATTTTAATATATAGAAAAGGATATATATACATATGCATACATTTATAAATATCCAAATACAAAATACATATATAGAACTGTGACATACAAATAAATAAACATATTTATATAAACAAACGTGTCTTTGTAAATATATTTTCGAGATTTGAAAATAAATATTCTTGACTTTGTATGTGGAATCTGCATTTGTGAATCTCCTTTTTGCTTTTATGTCGATGACGTAATTGTGAGACATTCTTACTGCACTCAGATCCACAAATAAATGCCAGTAGATTTGAATGTGAAAACACCCTTCACTGAACAACCAGCAGATGGCAGTGTTGTGCAAAGGCGTTGTGCAACAACAGCTCGGCTAGGGTAGAAGATCAACATGGAAGCGACCGGTGGATTACCTGGACGGGCATGTAGTGTTATTTGTTACTTGTGTGTGTATGTTATAATGGATCTTTTCTTCAGAGAAACATAAGTTTACAGTAAACTCATGCATAGGTAAAATTAAATAAAGTAGTAATATAAGCTAAGTAAAAATAGAAATGTACTGTAAGTAATGTAGAAATATAAGCTAAATACAAATAGAATGTGAATTTAAATAAAATAACAGGAAACATTAAAGGGGCCAGGATAGCATGTGCAACGTATGCATGAGGTGTGGGATAGTCTGTATGAGGTAGTAGATGGTCAAGAGGATTATTGCACTTCTTGATAACTTAGAATATTGCAACAGGTAAACAGGTACTCCCTTTGGGGATAGACGTTAGCAGGTGTTGACTTGACATCTGCGAGTGTTAGCAGGTAAACTCATGTCTCTGAAGAAAAAATCCACTATAACATACACACACCAGTAACAATAACACTACTTACCCATCCAGGTAATCCACCGGTCACTTCCTTGTTGATCTTCTAGTTGCGACTGTGGCCAGTGCCAAGCTGTTGCTGCACAACACCTTTGTACAACAACCATCAGCTGGTTGTTCAGTGGAGGGTGTCTTCACATTCAAATCAACTGGCATTTATTTGTGGATCTCAAAGTGCAGAAAGAATGTCTCCAAATTACGTCATTGACATAAAAGCAAAAAGGAGATTCACAACTGCAGATTTCACATACAAAGTCAAGAGTATTTATTTTCAAATCTTGAAAACGTATTTACAAAGACACGTTAATTTCTTTGTATGTCACATTTTTATATTTGTATTTTGTATTTGGATATTTATAAATGTATGCATATATATATATATAGTAACCTGACTATGGCCAGATGAATGTTGTTCCACCAAGCTCTATAAGGATTTGCACTGGTCTTACCATACCCTCGTACATTCATGCATTCGTACATTCCACACCCTCTGTACCAAGGGAATTCATACGAAAGTATGGTAAGACCAGAATAAGCTCATATGCAATGACATGATTTCAATCGAGTATATTATGACTTAGCCAATTGGGGTGGCCAAGCAGAATTTGAATAGGAAGGATGTAGCAGAGAAGACGCAGTCATCAGCCTCATGGTTTGTTTTCAATGTGAGTGGCTGAAGCAGCACGTCAATAAATTTGACATACATGTGGTTTATGCAAACATCCAAGGATTTTTGATCGGCCTCCACTTCTTACATACATCTCTAATGGAGCAATCTCAGATAAATGTGTGTAGGTAGACAGACTAAAATGGATATGGCAAGAGTCAGGTTACATCCATTAGGATATATTGACAATTCAGTGTCTCATTTGTTTCACCTTTTTTTCAGATGGGCTGTCCACAGACTGTCTTTGGAGAACCAATTTCTTCATATTTAATCTGAAACACAAAGTTTAACCATTCTCAGTTCATTATACAGAGGAAAGTGTACTACAACAGTCCAACAGCTGGACTAAGTAAAACAATATCTTGCTTTGTAATGAGAATATAAACACATTTCGAATCACATGAGTGGTATCTTGTGCAATGCACACCCTTCACCGTCACCTTCACCTTCACAATATTTGCAACCGACTACAACCCTGTCCAAGATGCAAAAAACAGTATATAAATCCAGACCACTTATTATCCGATGCATTGCGACGGTTAAATTCTAAAATCTTTCCCTAAACAATCTGTTGTATGTTCCATCCTCCATTGACAGTGGGTCGATTCGCTAACTGATTTGCTCTTGATGTGTTAGTGTTAGCTAACGTTAGTGTTAGCTAACTTTGCGAGCTGTGGCCACTAGTCCTTTAAGTGTTCTCTAGCTTTAACACGCATTTTTGCAAATTTTAGTTATTGCTTACAAGAGGACAATGCTTACATTTGGACCACTATTAATGTTAGGCTATGATTGTTTTACCTGAGGTGAATAGACAGAGTTAGCTAAACTAAATATTAACTGCTAGGACGAGCTAAACTGCCCATATTGACGTGCTTAGTTAATTACACAGCAGTAGCGGTGGGACTGGGGATGCACATATATTTTGTAGCAACGACCTTAACTTACCTTTTGTGGAATTATTTTGCTTTTGTTCAGTTTTGTTTGTGCTATTACAGACCAGGCGAAGTGGTTTGTCCCGTGGTCTCAGGTAGAATTCTTCCGTCCAGCTTCCCGCAGTTTTCACATGATGTCGCCAGATACGTCATGTCAGCATCACATGTTTTTTTTTCTTCAAATGGGTGTAAATAGAAGAAACGTGTCCATTTCACTATTTACACCCAGGGTGCAAATAGACACTCCGTTCTAATTTTGTTTATTGTTTGTACAGAAGCTGCAGAAATGGCCACCTCCAGCCACATTTCTTTTTGATTGCCACTGCTAATTTGCTCTGCTTTGTAAATCAGGTCCTTTGTTTCCACCACCTTGTTTTATTATGTGTTATATTTCATGTACTGATATAGTCTGATTACTCCATCCCTCCCAGTTTATGCATAATTTATACTCATTCACGAACAAGCCTCATGTGACATGTCGTGCACCTACTGCCTTTTATATAATGCATCTGGCAGGGATGCGTCTGACTGATTGAATGAAATCAAAGCCATTCTAGGAATGTGGGCGTAAGTCACTCCGCGAGTCCCCTTGATCATACCAGGCCTTTCGATACAGGCTTTGCTGAGACCTGCACTAGTTTCAATTAATTTTCGTCTGTGCGTCCTTGCTTCCATTGTTTTCATTATCGGGAAGGCAGTGAAAAGGAAGACAGAGGAGACACCCACTCGTGAACTTCTCTGCTTTCATATTAAAGTGCGAGTCCAGCTGTGATAATATCATAAGATGAGGAGAAAGATGTGTCAGGAGCATCTGTGGCATCAGAGTGAACATTTACAGACTTTTTTTTTATTCAGCAACTGTGACACCATCCATTCAGTTTCCATGTTATTAGGATTTATTTATTTAATTTATTTATTTATTTATTACTCTTGTCCAGCATCATAAGAGCAGAATGGTGGCCAGGCTGCCTTGTTGTGCTGAACAAATGTGCTTTGCCAAAGGGGAACTGCATAAAGTATAGAAGGCTCCCCTTGTTATTCCACTGTTTTTATGTTGGTTTCTTCTTGAATCACATCTTAATGCCAGACCTGACAGGAATAAACGGGGAAGGAGAAAAAAGGCAGAAGAAAGCAGGAGAGAGCAAAGGGGTAGAAAACAAAGACCCCCACACAAGAAAGTCTCAACAATAGTGGTAATTATAATGATTAAATATAATGACAACAATACTTGACATTAATGTGCAACACCCACAAGAAGTGAGTCAAAAATAAATAAATAAATAAAATACAGCAATGAATAGACATACAATCACACCCCTTATGTTATTTGGAATATCGAGATGCAGCAGTTCTGCTAGTGTGATCTTCCTTGGGATGGTTATTGAAAAGTTATGATATAAATCATACGTATGGTGCATTTATACTTCATATTTTATTAACTGAATATATTTGCAATTTCCTGTCTCTGGTAATGTCACTTGCACTACCAGAATCTCATACCCAAGTGCTGAATTCAACTCAGTTTCCTAGAACTTGTTTAAGTATAACTAAATTAAGAAAATACATCTTGGAGCAAATGTTTTGCTGCCTTCAATATGTTCTCTGTCAGTGGAATAGGTAAATGTTAAGTGATGCGTTTTCTGAATTTGCAGAAGCTTTCAAATTGAAAGGGGAAAGTGTGTGCCAACAACTCCTTTTGTTTTCTTTCCACTAAAATGTTCAGACTTATTCTGCAGTATGTTCTGCTTGAAACTCACATTATTATATGTTTTACAGTTTTGTTTGGATGCTGGCAATGGTTGATTTCAAGGTCAAGGAAAGACTGGAGCTTGGTTGAGTTACTGCAGTAAATGTCTCTAGAAGACAAGAAAAGGGACTCATGGCTCAGTAATTTATGAGTAAATCAGAAATATAACTCAATATACAATAAGCAGCCTCCTACATTAAGGTCTTTTTATACCCTGTATACCCTCTCTAACTTTCTTCAAATTTACCGGGGCAATAAAAGCTTGTTGAATTTGCTGTTAAGTTAATAATACCAAAAGAATAATGTATTCAAACATGTCAGAAAAAGTGAAAAATCTAAAAACATTACTACCATTTAGAAAATGGAAAAGAAATAAAATATAAACCTAGATACAGATTAAAAAATTTACTTAGATAGTGGATGAAAATGGATTAGATTTGCAAATTGCAATAGAAGTAAAAGCTATGAACTCATGAAACAACTACATACTTCAATATATCGTAATTCATACACTTGAGTAGCATATTAAATTTTTATTTGATACCATGTCTATTATCCCACCGATGCAGCTCCTTCCTGGAAACCAGAGCCCCTTTTTCCGCCCTCTTTTTCCCCCCTTTTTGGGCTGTATTCTCTAATGCATTGTGTGCATGCCATTAAACAGAGCTGTGCTGTCACTGTCCAGTCCTGAACCTGTTCATATGGAAAATGTAAATATAGCACTGTCCAGTGCTGAACCTGTTCATATGGAGCCATAGCACTGTCAAGTGCTGAACCTGTTCATATAAAACATGGAACCATAGTGCTGTCCAGTGCTGAACTTGTTCATATGGAAAATGTAAATATAGCGTTGTCCAGTCGTGAACCTGTTCGTATGGAACCATAGCGTTGTCCAGTGATGGACCTGTTCAAATGATAAATGTAACTACAGCGATGTCTACTGCTGAACCTGTTCAACTGGAAAATGTAAACATAGCACTGTCCAGTGCTGAACCTGTTCATATAAAACATGGAACCATAGCACTGGTCAATGCTGAACCTGTTCATATGGAACATTTAACCATTGTACTCTCCAGTACTGAACCCGTTCATATAGAACATGGAACCATAGTGCTGTCCAGTGCTGAATCTGTTCCTATGGAACATGAAACCTTTACGCTGTCC
>JAPTYR010000019.1:24222183-24232488 GCA_029814505.1 Siphamia roseigaster | reverse complement strand
AAAGTTCATAGTCATAAAACATCAGGATGTAATTAACACACTGTGATTTTTAACCAGTGGTTAATGTATTGCATGTTGACTTTTTAACTTATCACTTCCTTCACAGTGTTGTGTTTTGACTCACCATGTTATACTTGAATTGGAGAAAATGCACTTTTATACAAGTCAGTGTAGTGTTACTCACCAAATAGGACAAGGTAGGTTTCCTCCATCTGCCCTATACCTCCTGATATAGATGGTCTTTAATTAGGTCTTCTTCAAGGAATAGATCATAGGTGGCAAACATGTGGCCTGGGGGTATGAATATGTGAAATGCAAAAATGATACTGAAGATATTAGCAGTTAATTGTATCAAAATCAGTTTGGTTCGGGTTCTACATACGGACCGATTAGTTCTTAAATGAGTCAGAGCAGTAAAACATTATCATAATATCCTATAAATAATGACGACTGCAAATTGTCTCTTTGTTTTGGTGCGAAAAAGTAAAATTACATGAAAATGTTTACATTGACAATCCTTTTACACAAAATGTCAACCTGAACAAATATGAACAACCTGAAATGCAATTTTACTAATAATCTGCCTGTTTATAAATGTTTTGTATGTATATAGATTCACCGTGATCTGTAATTTATCATGTACGTGTATAAATAATAAATGCTAAAATGAGGCAGAACATTTTTGAAATTGCACTTATTTTTCTTAAGACATTTCAACTTGTTCCTGTTATTTGTTTTTTTTTAAAGAAACTTTGTAGACATTACTGTAATTAAATTTTACATTTTTCGCTGTTATTTTACTGGTCCAGCCCACTTGAGTTCATATTTGGGTGAATGTGGCCTCTGAACTAAAATGAGTCTGGCACCCCTGGAATAGATGGAGCATTATGTCTTATTTTTCCACTGTTACAAGTACTAAAAATGTGCCTAACATTTCACAAAGAATCCTTTAGAGACGAGAAAGATGTCATGTTCTCTTATGGGCACCTTACTCAGCTTCTTCACAGATAATTAATTTTACTGAGGGAATACAATAAACATATTGAGCTGCTTTTAACCTGATTCAGACTGGCTTGGCCTTGATATGACTAAAAGCTTAAGGTCCTGCTAATGGATGTGACGCCAACAGCTTCAATTAAATGTGCCTTTTCAGGATCGTCACTAAAATGTATTCAATTGCTTTCAGTCGCCCCCAAAAACATAAGCACTGATACCGTAATAGCTTCCGTTATCAGTTTTAATTCCTAAGTAACAAAAGAGAGCCTCCTCTTTGTGGCAACACATTTACTCTATTGTTACCTTGGGAGTTGAGCCTATTCATGTTTCCTTGAAAATTGAAAACACATGTTTTGGTTTGTGAAGACATTTATCTGAATGTCTGGGCTTTCTTTGGCGAAGGGGATGGAATAAACTTTTTTTCACTCTCTGTCTAATAGATTTTGCACCAGAAGAAATACTGGGACATAGACAAAAGTGGTTTTCATTATGAAGCCAAAAGTAATAAGATTCAGAATTCAATTCAGAAGCTTTTAATTCCTGTATTATTAATACAAAGAATAATTTGAAACAAATGTAATTCTAAACCTGTGATTTTATCCAGAATTATTACTTTTCATGGTCAAAATAAGATGAAATTTTATTTATTTATTTTTCTTTTAATGACTATGGCTATGACTGGTCAAGGATAAAGTCAGGTATCACCCAGAATGTTAAAAAAATGTTTTCGTTTCACAGCCTGGATTCACAATTCTGTTTCTATCTTTATTTTATCTTCAGTTCAATGCATTTATAAGCAGACATACAGAAGAAAAGAACAGATGTTATTGTTTTGGGGTTTTTTTTTTATGCACAATTGGGTGCACCAGCCATATCATTATGGCTTTTTACTAATTGATCCAACAGGTAAATGTGGAATATACCCCATATATTCACACACAGAGTGACCTGTAATGTTTAGTTCAGGACCCTGTGGTGCACCGGTAAAAGAAGCAAGTAATCTAAAAGCAAAAAGAGGTGTTTGGTTTTGGTTTGGCCGCACCACTGTTCCACACAGAGATGGAAAAATGACCACAAAAGAACCTGATATGAGTAGAAACCACAAGCCAGTAATTTAATCAGAGCGACTAAAATCAAAGGAGGCAAAAGTTCAGGATCTGAATGCAATGAAATATATCAGTTCCTTTAGAACCTCCTGACATAGCTCACTTGTGGAGGAGCAAGCCTAGACAGAAAGGGCTGAGTAATGAAGATGGATGCATTCTGTTATCAGGCAGCCACTTACTGGGGCCTGATGTAACCTTAAACATTGAGGATAGCTCAGTTGCACAAAGAATCTAATTAATGAATAGCAGCCATGAAAGAGGACAAGGCAAGTGTGCATTTGCAGATGAATTCCAGACACTAATCAAACGCTGTTCAAGGGCTTTGGTTTGTCTCCAGAGCGAGGCAATATTTGGCCAGGATTTAAGGCAATGTTTGCATGTTGGTTTGATGACCGCATGCATGCCTCTGTGTTTTTATGTATGTGCCCGTCCGCATATGTGTGTGTCTAAGTTAGTGTTTATACTGTGTCTGGTTAAGTGTGTTTTTTTAGTGCTTGATGTGCTTAGGTGTGTGTGTGTGCGCGTGCGTGCGTGCATGCGCGCATGAGAGAGAGAGAGAAAAAAATACTGGATGTACAGAACAGGTGTTGGATTACTTTTACGTTTTTATTCCAACAGTAGAGATTTCTTTGTCTTTAATACCAGAACATTAATATCATCAATGTGATAACTTATTTTCAAAAAGGATTATGTTTTATGTGTTTTACCCTTTGGTTCTTAAGCTCACTTCACAATTCACAAGGAAACCGCATGGGTTATTTTTAACCCTTAAAGACCCAAACTAAATTTGTGTTGAAAAAGTCACATTTTCTTCATTTTTCTGTTTTTGATGTAAAAACCTTTGAATGTACTCGTATCTTTAATGAACATCAACATGATCAGTGGATTACATATAGAAAAATGGGTGGGGGGGATGAAAAAACTTCAGAGGATAATATTGGAAATGATGATAAATCACTTAACCTTTAGTTCCTGCTTGGGCATTTTTTTTTCCAATTTTTCTCTTTGTTTTATTCACCAGTAAAATCCATGGAATTGAATAAATTACAGTGTTTGGAAACATTTGTTTTTACATTCAGTTAATTATATCTTTACTGAAAAAGTCACTTTTTCTTCAGTTTTCTCTATTTTTAATAAAATAACCTTAACTTTAATCTGAGTTTTAAGAACATCTATATGACCAGTAAATTAAATTTGGGAAAATACCTGATTTTTATTGAAGCAATGCAAAATACAGAGTATTTTTTAAAAATAATAAATGTTGATAAATCACCTAAGAAAGGTTAAAAAGAAAGAAAAAAAATCATTTTGAAGGTGCCGCAAAAGTCACACTGGGTATTTATGGCTTAAGATTCATTCATTAATTTGTTTGTTTCGAGCAGAAGAAAAAATTTTACTTTTATGCGTACAATGAAATAATAGCAGAACAAATAATTTATTGTCTATACTATATAATATAATATACTGTCTTTACAGTGGTAAAGACAGTATAGCAATTGCCATGTACACTAGTAATGACAAAATAAATTCAATAAGTATTGCTCAAAAAAGAGTGAAAAGAAGATTGTATTGTTTATGCTCTGTTCTTCCCTGTCATACGACTGAATGCCAGTATTATATCGCATAAAGGTCAAGTCAGTGGATCTGCTGTGTAGAAAACTATTATTAAGATGAAAGCAAAAACAGATTTGTCATTTACAGTATGTGATCCATTCCACTGGTTTATAAATAAACCCTGTGTGCTTGAAAATTAAAAGTTCAATACTCTGTAAACTCTTGAAACTTATGCAGAATTATCCAGCCTCAGGTATAACAAGAAATATGTTTGTTGCGCTGTGATAATATAATTAAAATGAATAGGATAGTCCTACTGTTTTGGTTTTTTTTCCCCAGATGGATTAAACAGATGTGGACGCTGATATGTTCAGTGTTGATAATTCCGGGTTTAAGCTTGGATAATGTATTTCTTTTTTCAGAAAATAGTTTATGTTTTTGGACCTTTTTTAAAAAATAAAAATGGACAGTGAAGTGACAAATAGAAAAAAAGGGTACAGGGATGGAAACAGCAGCTGTTCACAAACATACAGATCACACCAAGTCACTTGTATGAAATATTTTTATCCCATATGATCAGCCAAAATAGTCTTCTGTCTTACCTGGGGCTCATTTCACAAAGCAGGTTTAATGAAAACTCTGAGTCTGTTAACGCTGAAATGAGGGTGTTTTTGGGGTTAACAGACTCAGAGTTTTCATTAAACCTGCTTTGTGAAATGGACCCCTGTACCACAATTGCATATTATCACTGACAGAAATACTTACCACTGGACATATTTGCATTGTTTTTTATGTATGGTGGTGAGTTCAAGTTATATAAACTATAGTCCTTTCAACCACTGGACCAAACAAGAAAATTACTTTAAAAAAAAAAAAAAAAAACCTCTTACTTACAGTATTTATAATATGAAGAAAGACTTTTTCAAACATTTCCTTCATAAACATGACCCTGATGCTCCACTCTGTAGTGCTACACAGCTATAGCCATGTAGCAGGGATGCTAAAATTGTTTTATCTTTGTGCCACTTTTGCTAAATGAGTGGAGGCTGGTTACACTATTTGACACATGAAAGTAGTAAACATTAAATGTCCAGTGAACTGACTCCTTAAAGGATCAGTGGGTCATATTTAGGGGCCTCGGATTGCAAACATGAAAAAAAATCATTGAAAGCTATGATGTAATTTATGTGCAGTGGTGGAAAAAGGTTTTTGGATACCCCATGAAATTGTAATATATTACATTAAGAATCCTCCCTCAGCCATTGAACTCTACTAAGTATTGTTCCATTCTCCAAACCCATATGTTCCCTTCTGCATGTGCACAGTTCTGTCAACGTCAAAACTGGATGTTTCAGTAGATAATGAAACACATCCTGGACATGACATGTTGAAACTGTCAAGAATTTAGTTTTATTATTTTTTTTCTTATCAACAATTGCAAAAAAAAAAATAATTTGTTTGTGACTGTGTGATGCAGCCACACCTTTTGAAACACACACACGCACACACACACACACACCACACTACTAGTTCTTCTCCCGCCGCCGTACCTGCAAACTCAGAAGGTCTGAAAAAGGTGACAAACTTCTTGCACACCTATTTGCCCACTTTCATGAGCCCACACCCAAACACACAGTACAAACTCCAGATTAGTGGAACAAACAAGACAAAAAAAAAAACCCAAAAAAAACAAAAACATACAAAACTAAAACCCTCTTCATTCACTAAAAAAAGGTGACTGTAGCCAAAAGGTGACACGTTTGCAGGATCTAAAAATATAGGTTGAACTGAGGGTAGCCAGTAGGTTTCAGTTTTGACCTTCACCACTAAATGTATCATAATATAACTGATTGATCCTTTAACTTAAGTAAATAATCATAAACAGCCCTGCATGACACATACTGCTGTAAACACTGTGGTTACACTTGACACAATTGAAAAAAACAAGCAATCAATAAAATAAAATAAAATGTCAAGTGAGGTCATTGACACAAAGGTGAGCCCTGAAGTTTTATGGATTCATGGATTTGCTATATAATTCTACATCTGAGAAACATTTTAGTGAACAATAGATGTTTTAAGGGATCCAACTAACATCACTGCTCTACAAGTGAAATATGTGTAGAATAAAATTAGTGAAACTCAACCAAGTTTGAATCAAATACTGGTTGACTCTAGTGTCCAAAATACAATATTGGGTCAAAATGCCATATTATGAGAATTAATGATAGAATGGGTTTGACTCCAAAGGAATGTTTGTGTCAGAGCTCGAGATCTGCTTCAAACACTTTGTGCACATTACAATACATTCACTTTAAATGGGTTGTATAAATATAAATACACAAATATATACAGTAGTGGGAAAAAAAATTACTCACACCCTTAAATTTTTACAGTTTCCAATATTATCATGAAATATTTGCAGAAAAAAAATAATGTTATGTTTAAAAACATGTGGCTGAATACCAGACAAAGATGGATGGATATATGTATGTGTGTGCGTGCGTGCGTGTGTTTTGTTTATTTTTTAGAAGGGAAAAAAATAACAAAACTAAATTATTGACAGCTTCATCATGTTATGTCCTGGATATTTTTCTGCTGAAACATCCAGTTTTGACCTCGACCCAACAGAGCACGTGCAGAAGGGAGCATGTGGGTTTGCAGAAGGGAACAATACTTGGCAGATTTCAGTGACTTAAGATTGGCTTTTAATGCAATATATCACAAACACATGGGGTGTCCAAAAACGTTTTTTTCACCCCTGCATGTGTGTGGAATAACACTTTCTGACATACATTTAAAACATCAGCTCACCAACATTATTGTCATTGGATTTCCATTTAATCTTATTAAAGTGTGTAAAAATTTAGGACATTGAATCTTGGAGTCAAATGATTGCCCAAAAAAACTAAACAAAACGGTATATGTGTTGTTTCCTGGTTTGTGTGTTCCAGTACCAGCTCCAGAGGACTTCTCCGTGGCGGTCGGTGAGCTTCCAGTGGCAGACGTGGCTGGTTCTGTTCACCACCGTTGCTTTACTGGGACTGGTGCCTTATGTTGTTCACTGTATGATGACAGCCTTTGACAACCCTCCTCCTCCCAGCACCTTTAAAGTGGCAGCAGCCTTGTTTGGCGTGCTTACGGAGATTCTCCTGATCAAGTGAGTGTTTTTTGTGTTTCTACGCAGGATTTATCAAACCTCCTGTCTGGGCTTTTCAGATCTGAAGTGCCCTTGGTCTGAACCTGCCACAGCATGCTGCGCACAGTCAGAATATTAATAATTAAAATTGTCTAAGGTTCTTTTTCATCTGCCAAATGCAGACAATATTTTCTAGTAACATTTGGATTTTATGTGAGCTTCAAAACAAGTAGTGGTGAGCTCATGTCATCCAAATAATAATCTGCAAAAAAACATGTTGTCTGACCCCTATCACCTCCCCTGCCCACCCCCCTCTCTTGTTTTCACTTAGTCTTCTTTCCCATTTTGATATTGCTAATTGGAATGATGTCTGCGGTACTGTAAACCATTAGTAAATGAACAGTCTGTTTTTATTAACATCTAACTTGTAAATAATGCATTAGATTCCTGGCATAAACAATATCTACTCTGTAACTAGAACGCAACATATGGTGAATACAGTAATCAGATTACTAATGCAGGTTATGTAATCTGTGCATTTTTCTAAGAAAATAATACCACAAAATTACTAAACAAGGTGACGTAGACCGTGTGCAGTGGGGGGGGGGGTCAACTGAACATCCCATCTGTGCATCAGAGGGTGCTCTCTAATAATTCCTAATATGAATGCTACTGTTTAAAACAGCATCAACAAAACAAAATCATTAAAAAACATTATTGCAGTGTAATAAAGGACATGAGCTTGTATTTTGTGTCAGTCGTAGACTTTAACCTCTATGTTCTGCATCTGTTCTGTTTTTATCTTAACTTCAACAAAAAGCCTGTTTGTAATTAACTCAACAAGCCTTGTAACTTTTTTCCCCATTAGCTCCCTTTGCAAGGAATGTGGCTGGTGAACTGGTAATTAATAAATATGGTTGCACTGGTAATGTGCTTCTGCATCATTATGTTGTTTAAGCCCTTATCCACGCTAGTAACGAGCTGTAATTTTATGACAGGAAATTGGTTTGTTTACCACACGTTCAGCAGCTTCGATGGCGTTGCGCCCTCAGCAGATCTTGGCTGCAGGTATTTACTCATCTTTGGAGTTGAAGGAGTTTGTTGTGTTCTGTCACACTAACTGTTAAAATACTAGCATTTTATTCATCTCCATAAATCATTTAAAATACATTGTTTTATAGCATGTTTGTTATTTTTAAGCTTGGATACAGTGGAACCCTTCCTGACTTTATGTACTATGTTATATGAAGCGTTTACGAACAGTCCGTCTGTCTGCATGCTATCTGACATGAGAGGCCCCCTTTACTACACTAAATACATGTGATGGCAACCGATGCTCACATTATTACTGGTACAATAGGAAGGTTGGTGGGTGCTCTTATTAGGATCAGGGGGCCCCACAGACCCATGCCTCATGGTGCTTGTGCTGCCTGGGACGTGCCAGCCTCCTGCTGCCCCCTGTCAGGGTGCATCTCAGTCAATTTTCACCCCCAGGGCTGAAGTCCTCGTAAGCAGCAACCCCTTGTATCTCGTCAACCGCCCGTCTTCAAAACAAGGCTGAGAGACAAAAATAAACAAGTGAACAGCTTGTAATGACCTTTTATTGTTGTGTACTCATGTGCTGATTTACACTGACTCCTGATGAACTGATAACATGCGCTGATGCCTTTCTAATGGTGGGGGGTAAAGAGTTTAGATCCTCTCCCACTGTCTCTGTTACCTCTTGTCCGTTACCATGGTGATGATGCTTCAGATACAACTTTAGTTTGGCAAGACTCAAATTGCAGCACCTTAATTAATGCGTCTTGTTCCACAACAGGAAATAGTCCCCAACAAATGCGCTCTCATGGATGGATTTAGGGCTGAGTGTCAGAGAGTGAACAGGGAGGGTGAAATTTATAGAACGAGTAGGACGTTGATTCAGGACCGTCTTTTTATATTGTTAAGAAAAAAAACAAAAACAAAGGCAGATTGTTGTGTTGGCCCTAAGTTTAGTCTGGTTCTCCAACACTAGTCTTAATATGGGTAAATGCAGGTTCAAATTAAGCAGATCTGTAAAATTAGAAATCAATATATCTTTAGATAATCCAAATTGCTAAAAATCTTGCCTAGTAAATATATAGTGGGCAGTAATTATTATAGAGCCAGAAATGCTTTGATTTCTCTTCATTTGAAAACAGTTCATTGGCTGAAATTATGGATAAATGTGTTTAAATAATAGAAGATTGAAGTTTATTATTTTGCTCAGTGCATCTGAAAAAGCTAGTGCTCAAATATGAGTTTATGTGTAAAAATGTATTGCATTTATTTTACCCATAAAGACCCAAACATCCACCAGCAACAATCTACTGATCTGAACTGTTTAATACCTGTTGAGCCACTAATCCTATCAATACATGTAAATAAAATACATGCAAAATACAGTTGATCATCTTTTTATGGTCATCAGATATGACCCATTTGGATTTTCAGAGGCTCTATAGTTACCATGGAAACACTGTCATCTTCTACAACATTGATTCACCAGTAGAACCCATGCAGTTGGATGAATAACAGTGGATGGAGAAAATGAGTTTCTGTTCAGTTAATGAAAGATTTTAATGAAAAAGCCAATTTTTCTTAATTTTTCTCTATTTTTTACATAAAAACCTTCAACTTTAAACTGAGCTTTTTATGAACATCTCTAAATTAAATATAGGAAAGTACCTGATTTTCACTGAAAAACACAAAATACAGACAATAAATCAATTTAGAAATGTTAAATAAAGACAAAAATGTATTTGGGAACTGACACAAAAAGTCATCCTGGGTCTTTAAGGGTTCAACAGTGATAAAGACAATAATAGTTCCTTGAAAATGCATTAAAATTGATGTTTTTTCTTTTAAATGTAGGAGGAAGGCTACACATTTTTTGTGTTCATACTTAAATTGTCATGCAAAGTACATTTACCTGAAAACTGTACAGGAAGTGCTATATTTACACTAGTTACTTCCTATTTATGTTAATTGTTTTGGATCGGAGTATTTGCAGAAAATAGAAGGATGATTAAAATTCCTGTTGTCGGTCAGTGTAACAAAACCTGCAGGGTAGGAAAAAAATCCTGAATTAAAGGTGTTTTTATTTAACTGCCATGCAAATGTGATAGTCAATTCTAGTAAGTGTGGGACCTTTGTGTGTAGCCAGTGTTGTCTGCCATGTGCGGTGTGAGTGTGATAAATTCCTTTCTATTGGAGGTTACTAGTTAGAATAAAGAATGAGTTTATGCTAGGACTGTCAAATGATTCAAGTTTTTAATTGGATTAATCACAGGGTTACTTTGGATTTATTTCGGTTAATCATGGTTAAATATTAATTTTTAATCGATATTAATTGTTTCATTTTCCATTAGCAAAAAGACTGAAGAAAGAAGGGAATATATCTACACTTAGGCATTTTTCACACCTAATAGTCCACTAGACTCGGTTCGATTGGGGACCAAAATGAAACAAATGTTAACATTTTCAACTGGA
>JAPTYR010000019.1:24080694-24092784 GCA_029814505.1 Siphamia roseigaster | reverse complement strand
TGTTTCTTCTGGGGTTTTTTGTCCACTTTGCTCAGTTCTTGTTCTGGTTGTTGTTGCTATTGTGGTTGTCACCATGGTTGTTACTGTTTGTATTGTTGATATTTTCTTGTGAGGGTTTTTGGCACCATCTTTCTTCTCCCTCCCTTTTCTCTCCCCCACTTATGGGTAAGGAACCAAATATGGTACCTTCATTCATCTTGACTTTATACATAACAGTACTTTTTTTAATTTCACAGAAGTAATAACGTTTTATGCCCTCCATAACACACTAAGGTTGAAATGTTGAATTTCAGAGTATTTTAATGTTTCCTATAAAGATTTAAGACTATAAAATGAACTTAGAAGGTGGATTGCCTTTTTTTTTTTTTTTTTTTTTTTTTTAAATCAGACACTTGTCTTTTTGTCCCCCCCGAGTTTTAGCCAGAAAGTAGCCACAGATATTGTTTTTCAGTTTGTGTTGTGATTAGCTGCACTAAAAACATGTTTTGATTCGTCCAAACAAGGTCGGCATATCCGTTGTGAAGTTGTTTGCGTCATAATTGCTTCCGTTTGGTAGATAATAAACAGCTAACTGAGTATATCATCCTTGTCAGTACTGTTATGTAATTAGTGACCTAGCAGCAGCATCAGATTCCTTTCCTTCACTTACCAGGATCTGCCTCCAACAGAACACAACGCCAGTGTTAACTCTCACTTTGCTTCTATTTCCGTTACTTTATTGCGATGGATCCCCCCAGACCCCCCATGGTTCACACCCTGATTGGACCATCATACTTCCTTGTCAGAGTTGTTCAGATCTCTCATCTTGTTTATTTGACTGTTTTTCATCAACATTGAGGTCTAAATCTTCACGTACTAATATATCCACCCACTGACAGGTCCAGTTGGAATGAGACAACTTTGCATGTCATTAGCAGCTGATGGTACATGTACTGTAAAATACAGCTTTACCCATATCTAGTCATTACCCAAGGACTTTGTTTCACCCATGAAATATTGGGGGGTTTCAGACCATATTGGGCTGCTTCAGAAAATGCAGTTGTACTGTGGTACGCAGACCTACATTCATATTCAAAATGAAAATACATTCAATCAAATTAAAGACTGCTCCTGTGATTTATTACAGCCTCTGAATATTCATGATTTGTACTTGAGAGATTTTGACACTTACTCTAGATTATCTTTAAGGCAATTCACAGCAGTAGATACCAGTCAAATACTTAACTCTCCAACTTTAAATGTTAGTGCTGACCTATCAATATGCAATAATTAAAACCTATTCATGAAGTCATAGATAAACCTAGTTGCTTCCACATTGACACTGAGGTTATTGGTGGGTTTTCTTCCTGGAACTTGGCACCAAGTCACTGCTACATAAGATTAGTAAGTGTTATCAGCCAGATCGAATCACTGTGGTGTAAGCTACACAGAGCTGGGCTCTGGAATACTATCCACTCCCCCCCTCAGGCTCCTTTAAGGAATAATAAATGAATACCAACTGTGGTTTTATTGGGTATGTGGGCATTTAGTTTTTATAGGCATTCGATTAAGTGTGGTCTGATTCGAGTTTTGCGAAACATAAAGAACGATGAAAATACTTTGCTTTCAACAGTAATGGTTGATATTCAGCAAAACTGGAAACCAGAAATATAGGCCCCATCCATTTTAGAAGAAACTGACTATTGTTTCCAGGGTTTATTTACTGGATTGTCGTTAAATAAAACCCCTTATTTGATTTTACTGGTTGATTTTTATTGTTTATAGAACCATATGTCTCTTAATGTTTGATTTACTGAT
Source organism: Siphamia roseigaster (assembly GCA_029814505.1). NCBI lineage: Eukaryota > Metazoa > Chordata > Actinopteri > Kurtiformes > Apogonidae > Siphamia > Siphamia roseigaster. Next base: position 24,090,987 of record JAPTYR010000019.1, on the reverse strand, counting down.
CATGTGTAAAATCTGCAAATGAACTGCCCAGTTAGAACAAATAAAGTTGTATGAAATAATTCTTCCCTTTCTTTTTCCCCTGAATGTAGAAACAACATAGCAGCGTCAAACAGCACAGGGATGATTCAGCACAGCAAATTTAGAACTTAAAAATAAAAATATAGTTTCTGAGTGAAGGAAGACAAAAATAATGTAATCTGGTAGAAGGTAATATGACACCATTATATGCTTAATTTAATCTAATGGTTGTGTGCGTTACTAAAACACACCATTTCTTATTTAGCGTTCTGTAAGGAGTTGGCCATCTTCAAATGTAAGACTTTTTAAGACTACTTAAATCAGAATTCAATGCGCATTTCACACCCTTTTTCATGGTCACTGCAAAAAATTTGGGTCATAGAATTTAGGAAAATGTATTTATGTGCTGCAACACTGCAAGTCATTTGTCAAGGACTGATTTCAATATAAATTGTCAGGTTGGAATTCAGTAGACTAACACTATGTTCTTCACTGCTTTCCCAGACACACAAACACTCCAGCCAACAAGTTTATGGTAATGTAAATTAAGACCTACCATATCCTCCTGAGACATAGTAAGTAAACATTTTCACCTCTTCACATTACATGCTTTAATTGGAAACAGCATGATACAACAGTTTTTTCAGATACATTTTTTTATTAAGTCCTATTCAGTAGACTTTTTTTTTTTTTTTAAAGGTGTGAAACGCTTCTCTACAGAGGACAAAAATGCATTACTGGGTCTGAGGAGGATATCAGATTTAATAAGGTATTTAATGCAGATTTGTAGACTCAAGACTTTTAAGACTTTTTAATCCTGTTCTTTTGGGAAGTCTTCTTTTTGTGTTAAGGCAAGACAGCCGGCAAAAATATTGGTTTTTCATGCAGTGGTCAATTTTGAGATTTTGGTACCTGCCAGGTTATTAAATCATCCATTTAAGTGAGCTGGAAATATTCTGTATTATTACTAAGGGCCTGCATTAATTCTGATTTGAGCAATTGTTTTCTATAGAAACACATTAAATTCTCCGATGTAATTCTTTTAACGCCATTTTCTCAACATTACTTTTTTTAACCACACTCCAATAGAAACCTCTCATAGTGCCTACAACACCAAACTTCCCAGTTAAACACTTAGCAGAGTTCCTAAAATATTTAGAGGGATTTGTGTAGCCAGGTGTAAAAATAATTTTACACCTGGCTTTCTCATATCTTCAGATCTATCGACTGAAAATGTATGCAAAAGTGTGCATTTTTAGTGAATTTGCATAATTAAACACATTTCTGCTGGTAATACTTTTTTTTCCATAATTGTGTAAGTAAGCAACTGAGGACGTTTCATTGATTATATTTAAAATTTTTACCCTATTCACCTGGAGTGCCTCACTTTAAATGTAGGCAAATGACAGAAGTGGCATCCCTAAAGTGGTTTTAGTCAAATTTGAGTTAATATATCAAAACCATTTATCAGTCATAATAAATATCAGTCTCTATACTGTAATGAAGTGTTATTGTGGATGTACTTGGCTACATTTTCAGGATGAATATGCAGTAGGTGTGAAGTGAGGGTTAAGTGTGCTGCATTTTCCATTTTTGCAGACATGCCCATGCCCTCAAACCTCAAAAACACAAGACCCCTTGGCAATTACAAGGTACAGAGTCAATGCAAGGATGTCATGATGGGAAATGTGCAAAGCATTTTCGTATCCCTTCAACAAAATGAAGAATGAGCCAAATTTACCAATACTTCCATTCAAAGTTGCACAATGATAAGGAATGCAAGGAATCCATGTGTTTTCACAGCTGCGCGACGCAACACAAACCCACATACACGAGAATAAACAGAGTCGACACACTTACAGTTGCATATTTATGTTTGGGTTGTTCATGTGATAGGTGTTCGACTTAGAAGAACAGAATCAGAAGTTGCGGTTCAAAAAATACACACACATAATCAAAGAAAAGTGGGATCACTGGAAACCAAAATCCATTTATAAGAAAGGCACTATCAGCTCCATCTCTCATCTTTTTCTCTCTTCTGGAAATGACCCTGTGTCGACCCTGTACTCAAACATTCGATTCATTTTTCATTAATACCTTTATCCTGTTCCAGCTGTGGTCCTTTCACCAGCTAAAAACAGTCACTATCAGTTAGATCAAAGAGGCACAGTGTCACCTCTGTGAACATCGATACCACGTGTAAAACATGTCTAAAAATTGAGAACATCTCAGTGGGATTACAAAATTATTAGTCACGCACCAAAGGGATGCAATGGTCCAACTTTCTTTTTGCTATGGTTTGGTCCGAAAACACGTCGACTGCATGTTAACACAGTATGTACAAATGCAGCTTCGTAACAGTTCTATCTGCTAGTTTGTAAACAAGTACGGATGATGATAATACAACACGGGGACATGATTTTCCTCTTCAAATCTGTCCGTAAATGGAAAAACACATTTACATATGGAGTGACACTTGTCCAACTAGCTGAAGTTTGCTGCTTTAATGAGGCAGATCCACTCTGTAAACCAAAACACGTGACTTGTACAGGATGAAACACATGTTGCTTGTGTTCTGGTTCTGAGTTGTACTGCGTTCAGCGACTATCGCAGGAATTTTCTCCCTCGCAGTTCAGAATGACATTTTGTCAATTTTAATTTTTATCAACAGCTGCACCACCAAAAAAAAAAAAAAAAAAAACGGTAGAAATTCCACTGTACAGTTACGGCTCAACAGAGATGGAAATAGTGAATCCCAAAAGGGGGAGAAGACAGATGAAATAAATCCAGCATTCATTAGTTATCCTCACTAGTGTTTGTCGTTTACCCAGTGTATAAGACTTCTCATAGAGTCCATGCGTCGCTCTACTCTGGGGTTACTTTTAGTTCACTTTGGGGTAAATCTTTTCATAGAAGAAGCTCTGGGCAAGGATATAAAGCTCGCCGTCCTTTTCCCTGACAGCGTGGGCGCGCACAAACTGAAACTGTTCAAGTGCAAACTCATAAAACTCGTTTTCGATTTTCCAGATGTTGGACTGCTGCAGCTTGGCTATTGTCTCTTTAGTTGGTGGCTTCTTTTCAGTGGTCTTTCGCAGATGAGACTTTTTACCTGGAGAAACAGAAGACGAGTTTACAGAGTCTGTGAGTCAGCAAAGATTTAAGACTGATTAGAGGGGAAAGGAAATTCCCCAATTAACTCTACAATGAGCCTAGAAAGAGGATAAAACACACTTCTGTCAAAGGGCTGTGTGGGGGTTTTTTGGAGGTGGAACAGGAGGAAGTCAATGTATTAACGGCAGGAAGTGTAGAAAGCAAAACATGCATTTTTGTGACCCCAAAAAAGGACACTGTAGATGACAAAAGAAAGATGGAACAAAATCAATACCCTATATTTAGAATATTTTCACCACTTTATATTGCCACCAGACAGCTCTTTCTAACAGGGAACTGGAGACATTATCACACTCTTCAAAACCAGCAGTTGTTAGGAGTTTGCTGCTCAATCAGTTGTTTTCTTTGTATTATAGTTTGTTTTATTTAGAAGTGATGTAAACTGACATGTTATAACACTGACAACCAATGAACTGAGGCATTAACAGACCAGAAAAATCCTGTGTTTTACGATTTGTACACTTCTAATTATTTTATAGTTAACCCTCAATGACCTTCCATGCATCTATTGATCTAAAGTGTTTCATCATTTTTGAACTAGTAATCCTATCAATTCATTTCAGTAAATCAGGTAAAATGCAGATCCTCAGTTTTTCATCAGCATCAGATGTGACCCATTTAGGCCTTCAGAGGAGCATTCAGTTCCCTTGTGAATGTGGTAAGAGATAGAGCTAATCAGGTAAAACGTTTGAAGGGGTGGTGTTTCTTGTGCCTGGCACCACTTGTTTGCCGAGAATTCTTTTTTCCTGTTTTGACATAACCTTTAAATTTGATGTTTAACCTTTAAAATCAGTAAATAAAATATAGGAAAACACACATTTTCCTTAAGTAACAAGTGGTACCAGGCATAACAAACCCTGCCCCCTTGCAAACACTTTAGCTGATTTGCCCCATCTCTCACCATTGTGAAAACACATTTTTGGTCACTGTGACCTTTGATCTACATTCACCAACATGTAATGTCATCTATTCTGGACCACCTCACACGTTTCCTGAAACTTTCATGGAAATTGGTCCAGTATTTTTTGAGTACATTTGCTGACAGACAAAAAAAAAGACCCAAAAACAATACCCCTCTCCCCTTTCAGGGGTCGGGGTAATAAATGATGATAAATTAATCAGGACAGGTTAAAGTGATACTCCGGATTTTTGGACACTGGGCCTCATTTCTGAGTTACCCAGAGTGTAGTAAATGTGTAGAGAAAGTTGTTTTTTTTTCCGATTTCATGCAGTCTTAGTAAAATCAGAGGTGGCTGTTGCTAGGCTAGCGAAAGTGAATGTATGTCAGGTAGCCGGCCATCAAAACAGCCATACCCAGTAAATGTTTGTGGTGATAGGATAATGTTTGAAACAAAACGGACCTTGCATCACACAAGTTGTCACATGTTGAGGGACTAATTTCTTAGCAGCGGCGGAATTTTACTTCACTCTTGTCAGTTGTGATACGACCAGCCCACTTCATCAGGGACTGGTCAGAGACGTAGCTACTACAGATCGAATAGCGAATCAAAAACCAGGACATGACAACATGGTAAAGCAGTGTTCATACAGGCTTATCTTACACAACTCGGAAATGAGGCCCAGTGTCCAAAAATCTGGAGTATCACTTTAAATGTCGAGAAAAAAATTATTTGAAAGTTGCCACAAGAATAGGCTTTCACAGTTAAATAACTCAGAAAACGGCTTTATATAATTCAGATTTTTTCCTCATTCCATTCTACATGTTGACCCTTTGACCATAATATTGCATTATTTGACACAAAATGACTAACTGATTGACTGCAGTTTGAAAATAATTAATCTTAGGCGTTTGGAGCCACAGGTGGTCATGTGACCTGTCTACTTGTACCTGTCCTGTAGAGGTCTGTGGCCCCCTTGAAGAAGCGTGGGACTGCAGCTTCCAGGATCATGATGAAGTCCTCCAGTTCCTCAGTTACTCCAACCAACAGGTACTCATTGACCAGGTTGTACTTGGCTTGTTCCAGGGCCCAGCGGCTGCCAACGTTCCTTCACAACAGCAAACAGGCAGTGTTCATTAAACCTGAGGTGGCTTCATCAGTGAACACAAACACACAGCTGTTTGGTTGCAAATGTTCTGATTTACTCCAACCCAAAAGCCCCTCCTTGAACTAGTGATTACCCAGTCGTACCCTGTACCCTGGAACCAGGCACAGCGGGATCACAGAGCTTTGAAGTTCTCCACAGGAGAAAGCCCAGAGCAAAAAACACAAACTAAAAGTGTGGAGTCCGTCTGGTTCTACTTTAATGATAAAATATTAGTTGTGCATTTTAAAACTAGTGAAGGTGAACACAAGGAACAACAACCACAGTTAGATGCAGGCATCAAAGCAACAGTATCTTCAAATATAACAGTGACATCTCTGTAGGATTACTGTCACTACTTCGTTGTTAACTCATTCTGGTCACATTTGCTTTATTTGGACTCCAGTGAGTTTACCCGAGTCTGTTTTGTAAATTACTGCTTTAGTAATAATAACATGATTATGGCAAACAGAAGGTTGTGATGTCTGGTCTCTAGGTATAATATGATGGATATGTTTCACAATTTGTGTTTAATGGAAGAAACCCTATTTAAACAGGATCAATACTACCATTGAACATTGACAAACGTATATACAGTAATATGTAGTGCTGTCAAATGATTAAAATCTTTAATCAGATTAATCACAGGGTTGCAGTGGATTAATTCCAATTGAATATGATTAAATATCATTCTTTCTTAATCTATATTAATCACGTTTCATTTTACATAAGTAAAAAGAATCAAGAAAGAAGGGAATATATATGCACTTAATGTGTTTGTCCAAGCTGACAGACACATTAGCCAAAGTGCGAGCACAATCCCTAACTAACGAATACTTCATGTTAATGTGGTATTTTAAAATGGAAGTTTTTCGATGAAAAGAAAATTCCTTCCTGCAGAGAGTGCATAATACTTTATATTGGGTGACTGTTCAGGCTTGTTTTTTTGTCCTCATATTTCCATCCAGAGCCCAATGTGCTGTTTAGCATCATCCATCTTTATGGGTTGGTTCTGCTGCCTGTCACTACCTGTTGGTCACTGACCGTTTGTTCATGTGTGACACTAACTCTACTTGGTCAAACTGAACCAAAAGTGGTGCCAGAGACAATCAGAATCATTCTGTTCAACAGATGGGGTTATTTGAACTCAAATTTTTAATCATATTAACCATGATGATGGATTAATCTGCATTAATGCGTTAATTTTGTCAGCCGTAATAAGATGTAAAGTAGCGTAACTGCTAGAGGATCAGCCACACCACAGCCAGAGACAAAAGGTAGTGTTAAACAAAAGCAAACAACTGTTAACGCAAGCATTTAGTAAAGGCACTCTTTATGAGAAGAGTAGCAAATGGTGGAAAGAGGGAATGCAGGCTGTGACTTTTTACCTGGCAAAATATATGCAACTTAGTCTTAAAGATCAATGTAAATAATCATTATAAAATTGAGATAGTGATTTAATTTAGGAAAATCGTGGTGTGGTATTTTTTTTAACCACACCACCCACTACTACGTATAGAAATGAAAACAAACTAAAAGAGCATTTTTCCCCCCCACATATTTCTGAAGTTTAGCTTTACATAAGTTTGATTCCAAGCCCATCATCTAATTACAGCTACAGTGGCAATGTTGGCAGTTATTATATAATGCATTATATTATCTGTCAGAAGTCAGCTTTTTAAAGTATTTATACACAACATGAAGTCAACGTCACTGTGTTTTAACATTTATAAGTATTAGAAATTATTTTGTGTTTTAGACATTCCCTTTGCTGCGTCTTTCACTCGCACTGAAAATGATGGCAAATGCAATGCACAAGCAAATGAATGAAGTAATGGTAACTACATCTACATCTACTCTCATTTACAGATAGACCTTAAATAACGACATACAGATCTGTGCACTACGATTGGGCTACTATTACAATTGTTGTTTTGGCAAATTTGTTGTAGCATCACATACAATTCTCAGTTTTTGCATTAAGATACAAACAAGCGACAAAGGAAGTATGAACAGCATCACAAACAACACTTAAAGAACAGCTCGTACTGACCAAAGTGTTAAATATTTAGTGTGACTTACACTCTGATAATATGAGATGTAGTGTATTAATTTTGTTGAGTTTTGTTGCAGGTTTCATTCAATACATGGCAAATTTTAGCATTTAGTTTAGATTTGTTTCTTTTTAATCCTTTCTACCCATTTCCAGAATTTTCCTGTTGCAACTGAAAAAACAGAATAAGAAACAAATATGTACATATACACATTAAACCCTGTAAAATAACAAAGCTAATAGTGGCCTAAAACTTTTGGTGTTTTCCTCAAACCAAAAAACCAATCAAGAGCTGCCTGAGGTGGAGCCGACTCACCAACACTCTGAATGATGTCCACAGAAGAATGGGATCTGCAGCCAGAGTTTCTCTGGTGCACAGTCAGAGCCCCCTGATGACACACACTCATCAAAGGTCTGAAACACAAACACAATCATTATCACTGTGTAGCACAAATTACAAACCAATGAAACCAATTGGATCTGTAATCAGGTCAAGATGAGCTTTGAATCTAAACCTTTTTGTCTCCCTGTTTCCGCCGTCGAAGACCAGGCCTGTAGTCATCTCCAAACCTTAAAAAGTAGTAGTACGATACCAGGCGCTCTATAGGGTCCCGGACCACATTAATGTAAAGCGGTTTACTCTTCACTCCAAATCTGAAGGAAAAACAGGCACATTTTGGAAAAGGCTTTATTTGCATTGAACATAAACGCAATTCTAAATGCTATGCAGCTACAGTACTTGTTTATAGCAGCAAAGACTGAGCTTTTCCATTAGCAACAACAGTTAACAGGCCCTCTCCCACTGAAGAACACTTAGGATAATTACCTGTGATCACTGAAATGATACTGCCAGTGGAGATAAGCACAACAATGCTATTAATCAACACTGAAGCACATGTTCACAGTCAATACATGACCTCCCTTTTATCTGCTCTGCTAACTGTTTGTAAGTAATCTGGATATTAATGCTATTACAGGAAATGAAGTGGCCTTACTTTGAGAAGTCCAGATAAGCTACATGGCCGTGGTAGAAGCCAGGCTTCATTTCTCTCCAGGAGGTGACGTTTCTGACAAAACGCACCTGTACACAAAGATAATGGAAACTAATTAGCAGGGACTCCAGTGAATGGAAATAAACAACACCACCAACAACAACAGAAAACACAGACAAAACATTAGAAATGGGGTGTTTGTCTGAAAAATGCTTCCAAAAAACACAATTCACAAAGTGACTGCTGTTTATTTCTGTACTTCTGATCTGGAGGAGGTAAAAATTATTCTTGGAAGTTTTATGGGCACCATCTAGTTATAGTGAATATTCACTCAATAGAAAGTGTAATTTCAGGGTAATTCGCACATTTTATAAGAAATGGATGACCGATAACAAAAGTAGAGTCATGGGGAACAAATGGCCCCTGAATTACCGTGGTTATAGAGTCAGTTTATGAGAATATAGCTACATTTTATTAAAATACAGATGTATGACTTTTTAATCAAAAGAGAAAACATGCAGAGGAGAAAAAGCACCATACAGCCTTCAGTAGTGCCTGTAGTCATGCTCTCAGGCTGGAACTACCTAAGCAACATTGTAGCATAGATCATATTCTGCCTGAGAGTTAAAACCTGTAGCAAAAAAAATCTACTGCGAACGTACGGTAACAAAAGCTACTCATAACGCTTATTACTTAAGTGCACAATAATGATCGAAGGTGTCTGAAGTGATCATATCCACAGTTTCTCTGGAACGCCTCCATTTATTACATGATATCCCTGACACACACACTCTGTGGTTTGAAAGGATGAAAATATGACAAAGTCAAACACATTAACCAGCTCTGGGTGCTCTAGTTGCTTTTCCTGAGTGTTGGAGTTGTAAAATGAGATGGGCTGCGATGCGGAGGCAGGCTGATGCTTTCACCTCGGCTGTTTTATCGTCAGTCGAGGAAACAGTCTGGTTGGGAGATGGGGTGGTGGGGGGGGTGGCAGCCTGTTGTGAGATGGCACACAGGATATTACCTTGGCACATGCAGCCAAAAATAACAATAGAATAGCTTTAGGCCATTCACACTATGTGTCCTGAGCTGCACTGACAAGCAATATGAATACACCCAATGAAAGGGTAGTATGAATGCCATGCACAGCCTGAGGATTTTAGAACCTGAGCAGGCTCTAGATTTGGACAGGAAGGCATGAACTAATATGCTACCGAGCATACACAGCTTTAGTTACCATATTTCCAGTACATCACTTTGCTTTGCATCATGTTGACTGGATTTCTCTGGATTGGATTTAAAGCATAAAGGGTGACATACATGCAAAAAAGAGCCTATAGCTTATTGTATAAAAACCAACAAAGTACATCATACCACCTCTAAAAAGTCAACTAAAATGACAAGGAACTATCTATTTCATATTTAGACAGGTATTTTGGGTTGATTAGAACTTTCATGATACTGACATTTTAATTACTACTTGTCATACAAATAAAATACCCATCTTTTTCTGTTCATTTTATACAACTAGTTAGTTGAAGCAAAAGAAAACAGATGAATAACATTAAAATGCACAGGGCTGACTTGATTCAACTTAAGTACACTAAACTTATTACTGAGTAAAAAAAAATAAAATTTCTAATAACGGGCACCAATAGATAAACATATGTTGGCACTAAAAGATCCCCAGTCACATTTCACTTTGATCCTGTTTTTACGTGTGATACAAAATGACAGAATGTGTAATAATTTCGATATAACACATTTGTAGTGCCAACCCGTCCATGTCTGACATCAAAGATTGGGGGATGAGTCATTATTCTGAACATGAATATATCTTAAACAGGGATGGGTACCGAATTCGGTACAGTAAGAGGTACCGACCAAATTATGTTGGTACTACCGAGTACCGATTCACTTAAAATCAAATGGTGCCATGTTAGAGTACCTAAACGCATCCGTGGGACTGTGAAGGAGTGGAAGAGCGCATACTATTGCGAAGAGTAGGCGATTTTC
>JAPTYR010000019.1:24029927-24050144 GCA_029814505.1 Siphamia roseigaster | reverse complement strand
GACACTCTTCCCCCTGAATGTTACACTAAGGGCAAGAGGAGCGGTCATGAAGCAGCCATCATGCTTTTTACGCTCCCAGGTATGCTCCATTTTTCCTTTTCATTCCCATTTATTTCATCATCAAATTACAGATGAGATGAGCTGCCATTTCTGATCTCTCTCTTGATCTCTTAACTGTGCCAGATGGGTAGAAATGGGAATAAAGAAATGTGATGTCAGTGGGCCATGCCGTAATCGCTAAAACCACATGAACTCTGCCCGTCCATCACAAACAAGATGAATGATGACTGGGTGATGGTGTGTGGATCACTTAAATAGTTAGGAACCTGTGAAACAGTTTCTCAGTTACAAACACTTTATTTCCAACAGATGAGTGAACTTTAACCTCCGGAAATCTATGTTCCTGCTAAAATTAAGCTTTCTTAATTAGCATTAGATAAATGAAACGGATGAAAATAGTTTCAGATAACTTTACATGACTTCTTAAAGGGAGTTGACTAAGGTACATTAGTCCAACAAAAATGCTAAATAGGCTACTACTTATTTTACTCTCCATTTGTAATTCGGCCCTGACATAGCTCTATTGGCTACTTAGCTCGCTAGCTTAGATTGGGGTCATCCCTATGTTCCCCGAGTCCTATGTTCCCCGGGTCCTATGTTCCCCGGTATCGGTATTGTAAAACTTTGTCTATTAATTTAAAAGAAGCCTCCTAATATGATTTTTTTCCCTTTTTGATATTTTCCTAATGTAACACTTACTAACATTAAAAGAATGCCACTTTCTCCAAATTAAATTAAAATGGTGAAACAGAGTTACAGTACTGCCTTCAAAATGAGCTGATGCCAAGGATCAGATTCTATCCACAAAACATACTATCACCAAAGTTGGACAGTCTTACAATTAACTGTAAAACTACAAGACTTAAAGTTGTATTAGTCTGTCATTAAAGTAAAGTTTGATATTTGGTTTAACGAGTTACTAAGAAGATGTCCACATAGCCTGAGCTAACAAGCTACACTTATGTTATGATGGGAAACACATTTAAATAAACTCTTAAAAATGAGCTAGGTTATTTGTTGCTTGCATTTTGTTCAAATGGTTTCAATGAACATTAGGAAATTAATAGAAATACAAATGCAAATATTGATTCCTTTTTAGTTTCCTTATTGATTCCTGACGGAAGAAGTCTGGTAGAATAAGGATGAATATTTGTGTTTTCATTTCTTTCCTTTTCCTACATCCATGTAACCATTTTGAAAGTCACCTGAGTGATGTGAAATATCAATGAGTTCCAACTCCACCCTGAAAATGACACATCTCGACAAATATACATTTTTTTATGTCCCGTTTTGTTTTTTAGGGAATTTGTGATTGTTATGCCAAGACCCTATTTCTCATCCTTGCATCTTCCACCAAAAAAACTTCCCTCCCGACACATTTTGTAAAGCTGTCACAGGATCTTTCACTTAATAGCTCGTCAAATAAAGACAGACAATTTATTTTTTCCATTGGGATGGAGAAAGATGTACCAAAACCACCAACACAGTGTTATTGGGAATTAGCCTGGAGTCTGAACAGTGCAAATCTGGTGGTATGAATATGACACCTCTGTTTTTCTGTCAGAACAATATGGAGGAATAGAGTAACCATTAGCAAATATTCCAATGATCAGGTAATTTAGAACCAGGTCTGTGTTGGAACTAGTCCTTGATTCCCATTTCCATTGTCTAATGCTCCTTTAAAACCCAATACACATCTGTCGAGATAGAAAATCCCAAACCTCACTGTTATACCAAGTTCTTCTTGTTACTAAGCGGTGAATTAGTTGAAATGATCATCATATATCTATTTCCTTCCAGCTACCTGTTGGGATATAATTGTATGAAATAGGTGGCAAATGTGATGTCTGTGCAGATGAAAGGATCCAACATTGGGATATTGGGTCTTAACAATGGGAATAAGTTACACTTTGGTGTCTGGTCTTAAAGCTAAATCCTCATTGTTTCTTCTTTGGTAGATGAGGCAATGAATCTGCAGGAATGACACTTAAGGAGAAAAAAAGCTCACAAAGAAAACCTGATCCTGGTTTTGAGCTCAGAGAGGAAAAGCAGAAGAACAGTCACTCGGCAGAAGCAGCGGAGAATCGGGTTTGCTCTGTCTGCCTTTGTGGTGCATGTGTGTGAGCTTTGATTAAAGACAGAAGATTCTTTAAGCACATTAGGGCCATTTTGTCCAATTGTTTCACGCCCTCTTCCATATCCACCCGCACAAAAGATACAGACTGCAGCACAAAGCGATGCTCACCCTCTTTACTCTGCTCTATCACACTCAGCAGGCCCAGTGCAGACACAAACAGGCGACTACTACAGGAATTATGCTCTTGTGTAGTAGTACTAGTAGCAAGAGAAGCGCCAGTGTAGCATCTTATCATTGGAAGGGCAGATGAAGTATTGACACACAAAAGCAGAGGAAACAAAAGGGACCACTGCAGTACACTCATTTTACATAGATAGATTGCTTGCTCTACAAATTATATATTTTCAGTAATAGCTGCTCATTCAAGTGTATTAGATTAAAGAAAATAACAATGAGAAAAATATCTTAATATAAGAGTTGGAGCAGCCGTGATAGGGTCAGTAATGGATACAGCTGTGGTGTCAGATACCCACTTCCACAGCCCGAAGTGCACTTGTGTAAATTCTTGGCAGCATTAAAATAACAGTACATGCATTTAATTTGCAATCATCCCCTAAATTCAAAGTCTCGGGGTCTGACGCGGAAATGCAGCGAACAAAACTGCATTTCAATATTCACAGAAGAGGAAAATGACTCTGTTAGCATACTCAGTAAGTGAGATGAACCCAGGCCAGGCAGCCACCATACCCTAGAGTAATAATTAAGAATCCTGTCGCTGAGTTGTCAGTAGTCAATTACACCTCCTGTTCACTCGGGCGCACGATCTGACTGCAAGCAATGCGAAGACACTGGAGCTGTCATCAGAGATGGAGAAAGAAGGAAAATGACTGAAATGAAGATTACTGTGGAGTGGGGATTTTGAGCAGGGTTTAACAGTCTCTGTCAGGAGGTGAGTGCTGAATGCGAGTGACCATACGCCCTCCCAAACATGAAACCATTATTGCCGATTACACAGAACGGGGACTTTGGTGGTGCATTAATTGAAGCTTTGGCTCGCATCAATTTCCAATTACTTTTATGCTAGCCTACGGTTAATGCGGTGACAATGGATGGTGGGAGCACGTTCCACAGACGGAGGACTGAGTATGAAATGAGGGAGGTTCTTGTTGTCATTGAGTGTGAATATAGTCAAATGTAGGAGGCAGGAAGTCTACAGTGCTCCTCATCTGAGCACCGCAGTGGAAATGTTCAAAATATAAAAGTGATTTAGGCCAAACACCAGGAGCTACAGACATGGAGCTGATGATGGCTCACAATCCTACTCAGCATGTCCAGTTAAAAATTGTTGAATGAAGCCCTGAAAGCACCTGAAATATAGTGGAAAAGTAGAATATAGTAGAATAGAGTGGAAACGGGATCAATATTAGCATAATGCACCCTGGGAAAATAGCATTTTGCAAAAATAACAATATAGTTGAAATTAAAAACACACATAAAGACATAATGACTAGTGTCACATTTGAATATTTACTTCCACTATGACCAAAGATTCACTCGTAAATATTAACATTTAAAGATCTCAACAGCCACCAAACTAGTGATCTGATATGTTTCATCATTTTGGAACCATTAACCCCAGATATGACCTATTTAGAAGTTCACCGGCTCTGTAGGGAACATGTAAACACTAATGCTGACAGTTTAATAACCAAAAGTGATTGTAAAGGCCCCATTAATTATATATTTTTCTAGATAAAAAAAACTCACTTTTATCTGTTCTGATATGATAACTTTTATTTTACGCTGAGCTTTTATGGACATTTATGTGATCAGGAAAATGAAATACAGAAAAATACCAGATTTTTACTGGAAAAGGGCAAAATGCTGGAGCTATTGTTTCAACTATTATTATAAATCATTTAAAAAAGAAAAATTAATGTGGAAGTCACAACAAAAATAGTTATATGTATTTATTGATTAATATACAGTGAAAACTTTTCCACTGATGATTGTCTTTTCTTTTGGCCTTTTAAATATAGATCCAGCTCAAACTGCAAACATTTTTATTTTTGGGCTGGAATATCAACATACCAATGACTGGAGTGGAATACAGGCTGTTAAACTTCATGCTCTGACTTCAGAGGTTAGAGCGACCTGGAACTGGTCAGGTTTTATTTGACTGGTTGTGATATTGTCTATCAGTAAGCAACATATGCTTTCGTATGTTATTTTTGTAAGAGTGAGTGAAGGGCTCCGAGTTAGGTTAGAAAGGTTGAATGATTGAAAGAATCTGTATCAATGCACCAAACATCTATCAATAGAGTCTAGTATTAAATAGACTCAGGACATAATTTATTGCATACATATCTCATTGTTTATTACAATTGTCAAATAAAAAGTATTAAGGTTTTTTTTTCCAGGTTTATTTTTGATGTTAAATCCATATAGTCACATTATTTGCATAAGGAAGTATTTTCTTTGGAAAACATGCAGCTTTATGTCCATAGTTTATTTGTATCTGCAGCTGAAACTGCACAGAGTAATAAAAGACAGAACTGTTGGATTCATTCTCATTGCTTTCACAGACATTGTCATTGACTAGATGTTCTAGATTACTGTAAGCAACGTCTGTAGGGTATTCAGCTGAAACTGAAAGACACCATACCAGGGTCTGCTTTAATGTCACAACCCTTAACACTAGAAGAATTCCATTCCACAGCATTGAAACGGAAGTTGAACAAGGTCAAGGCCTGTGTTTTCTTGTTTGATATAGAATTTCACATAATACACATAGAAACAAGAAAGTATAGATATATGAAGACATGAAAATATAGCACACATGAAAACACATACATAGCACATGAATAAAAAAGTGAAAAAACATATTATAAAGTTTACTGAATGTGTGAGTGAAATATACCACGTGTTCGTGAGAGTGGCCCAGGGTGACTTGATGACTTAAATCAGTGGTTCGCAAATTTTTTACAGTGGAGTATCCCCTGAAATATAATTTTGTTTAGCCAAGTACCCCCAACTCTCGCTTCAGCATTTTTGATTGGAAAAAAATGGTAAAATTTGCTCTTTTGACAAATATGTCTGTTTAGATTTTCAAAAACAAACAACATATATTTAACTGTAAAGGACAATTTTTGAAAGTAAATTTTATGTGCAAAGTATAAACTGAAAATTGCCCCCTTTCATTGACAAGAAAAATAAACTGGTTAATTAATAAACCTGTCATCAACAACAAATGACAAAAAATTACAATAAATGAATTTTGAATAATATAAATGTTCTTCAAATGTAACCAGAGCTTAAACAAGATGATTTACAATAAATCTATTATATAAATGCATTAATTGCATTTTATACTTTAGCATTAATTCTCATTATTTTGTATTCAGTACGCGATGACTTATTTAATGTATTTTTCCCAAAAAATGTCAAGTACCCCCTAGGCTTCTTAAAAGTACCCCTGGGGGTATGCGTACCCCACTTTGGGAACCAACACTAGTAAATACATATATTCACCTGTAAAGACCTAAATGGCCAGTGAATGAATACATTAAATACACTGAAAATTAATATATTGAAATAATTCAGACAAAATACAGGTTCTTAAATTTAAAATATGACCCATTTGGACATTCACCGGCTCTGTAGTGAATATGGACACACTATCATTCTGCAATACTGATTCAATAAACAAATGAATGTAGTTTAACCAATGGAAGTGGTTGGAGATGCTCAGTCAAAGATATATTATGCTGAAAAAGTCATCTTTTCCTACAATAACTTTTTTTTTTTTTTTACGTTGAGCATTTTTGAACATCAACATGCTTAGCAAATTAAATACCAAATTTTTACTGAAAATGATGAAAATAATTATTTAATAAAGGGTGATAATCACATAAATTAATTTAGAAGTCATAACAAAAATTATTTAATTGTCAATAAACATATATGCATTTCTTGTGTACAGTTGTTGCAGACTTTACCACTGACCTAGTTACATTCTTTCTTTCTCCATTGAAAACTAACATGACTGTAATTATTACCTCTACAGAGGCTGCATTTAATACTCTACTGTATTATTAGGTGGATTTGCTACAAACAGATTAAACATGAGCAAAAAGGCTTAGGTAATTTGATAATTGCTTTTGGCACCTGTGTTTTGTTCTTGTCTCCCTGTAGTCGAGCAGGAAGAATCCCACAGCAGAGTTTTTCTTTTTTTCCCTTTCTTTCTTTCCTTCCTTTTTTTTTTTTTGCCTTAGTGAGTGCAGACATGGATGAGGAGCAGCTCCAGCTCAACACCCCGCTGTGTGACGGTCTGAAAAGGCTACACTCTCACGTCGTCTCCATATTGCCCCTGCTCAGCATGTCTTAGATTCAACCACATACTGATTTTTATCACAGTACGAATTAAACCTTGATTTTCTGTCCACTCAGCAAGAGGAGTTCCTCCACTGATATTGTGGGCTACATCATTTCACATTCTGGACAGGCAATCCGCAAAGGTATGCAAAGGAACATAAAGTGACTTCCCCTTTTTTTTTTTTTTTGGTGATGGCCTCAAAATTGCAATAAAGGTTCTTGACACTGATTTGTATTTATTTATTTCATTTTTCACCTATCCTCATACTCAAAACCCTTTCTGTTTCGGCCGGGTCTCTGTGGATTCTTGCACGCAGGAGGAAAAAAAAAAAAAGAAAATTAAAATCCATCAGCTAATGTGTCGCCTGGTAATGAAATAAAAATCTGACACTCTCTCGCATTGAAATGCAAAAGAGGTGTCCTGGCGTTACCCTGGCAATTTATCATAAAAGCCAGTGAATTTCTACTTAATATACATGAGGTACAGTGAATTATTACAGGGCTTGCCATTATAACAAACTTCTCAAAGTGCACAGACAAAAGGGTCAAGTATATTATTTTCCCTTACGTCACTCGGATGGATGATCTAAATGGCTTTCTGAAGTTGGGGAATTTCATACTTTCTTTGAATATGTTTTATACTTTGTCCCATTTTGCACAATACAACCCTTTTTACCCTCTGTTCCCTTTTTGGTGAAGAGAAAATGGAAGAGAGAGGGAACAGAAAGGCAGGGCGAGAAATGTCACCTACTAGTATCAGAGCGCTTTTCCACAGCTCTAATTCATCTCTGCCAGCAGCATGTCTCTACTTTCCCTTTTCTTCTCGACTGCTCCAAGATGAGGCCTCGAAGTCCACCGATTCACCCAGTAATCAGCCTCCTGCTCTTTCTTTTTTTTAAATGCAAAAGCAAAATCCTACACAGCAAGAAGAAATATAACACTGTTAAAATAACATCAACTAAAAGATGTCTAATGATGCACTCACTGAGAGCTGGAATATGATTAATCATTGTTTCTTAATCTTGTGATTCCGCCTGGTTAAAACAATCAATAGTTAACAAAGCTTGTAATTGATATACTATGAGCGTAGTCACTCAGGGACAATGGTGAATAATGCCCAATAATATCAAAGTGTGCTGTAGTGTATTTTTGTGTTTGATTGATGAGTTTTGTCAGGTAGCAGCCTAAAACAGTTTATGCATCTGTCAAATGAATGATTAATGAAAAGGAATCTAGTATCACTTCTAACAGAATTTCCTAACAACCCAAAAAACTTACAAAATGCATCACTGTTGTAAGTACGTCCAGCACATAATGGCAAAATAATGACCGTGTATCATTTATAATGTAAAAGAAATCCAATACGCTATGTGCTTGAGTACATTTTTACTCCACATGATTTATAATCAAAGACTTCCATTTTTATAGGGGTCCTAACTGGAGCCCCAGGATTGTGGAAATGCATTATAAGTGACATATTCAAGTGTTTTGTTGTAGACTGACGACTGTCATATCAGTATATGATGCATGTAGTCACACATTATGCATAATTTATATGACATATTTTCACTGGGGCGGGCATAATGCCATTATCATATTGGAGAATGTCTTTAGTTCTCCCAGGGGGCGTCTCAACAAATCACCATGTCTCAAGCAAACCAGGGCCAAAGATTAATGATAAACATGACAAGGACAAATTAGAATATGGAGAAGTTTGCATGTGCAGACCACACCAAATATCCTGGAGCTAAATAAATAGACATGCATTTTGATGTGTTCCCTGTTGTCCAATTGTATAAATATTCCTTGTGGCCCATTTATGAATGAGTGGTATATGAATTTTTTTTTTTTAAATAATGGCATTGACTTCAGCTGTCATGTGCAATGATAATGTAAAGACAGAGTGAATGATTAGCATTTACATATCTACCAACACCAAGGTAGTGACAGCACTAGGAGGAGGCTTTTCATATTTCTTCATGTTATAAGATGGTTTAATAATGCTGCATATTTTATAAAACTTTAGTTAAAGGAGTGCTGCTGTCACATTTTGGGATGCAGGTTAAACTTGTATGCCATTGTCTTGAGAGTTACACGCTAACACCGGTTTATTGTTAGCTTAGCTTAGCATAAGAAGTGAAAGGCAGTTCGAGCAGCTCGCCTGGCCTTTTCTGGACAGTGAAATAAATATATGACAAGCTCTTAAAAACAAATTAGTATAATTAAAAGTATAAAATTAGGTCTCAGGAATCTGAAATCAAGCTAGATGTTTCCACCTGCTATAATTTTTCATGCTAGGCTGCCTTCAGTTTCTTTTAGGTGTAAACAGCTTTTACAGTTGTGGTGTTTGACCATTTTTAAGTTTTACACTAAATATTTTCATAATTACCTTTTATCATTTGTAATTCAAAACGCATGCGTCGACTCCTTTCCTTTGATTCCAGGCTGAAGAAAATCTACCGCTGAAATCTTAAGTCTATTATGTTTTTCAAAGAGGAAAGTATGATTGACAGTTGTAATTACCAATCACTGACCAGATTCAGCCAGCTCTGGACCAGGATAGGACTGTACTGCTCATTCATACTGTATTTAGCCTTTGGATCTGGACTGAGAAGAGAAAGCACCAGAGGGAAGTTGTGTAGTTCCTGTAGTTTAAAATGTTGAGATGAAACCAAGTTTTACAACGTAAACCTTAAAATCCTACAAGTATTTTTGATAACTTCCAAAACATTTTTTTCTTGACATACCGGTATAACTATTCCTAAATAAGTGATCACTATTAACAATTTTATCATCTTCATTTTTCAATGAAAAACAAGTATTTTTCTATATTTCATTTACTCATGTAGATGTTCATAAAAGCTGAAAGTAAATACAAAGGCTATTACATCAAAACAGAGATTGATTCAATGAAATGTGCCCCCCCCCCCAGCAAAACATTCACATCATTTATGAAACATGACGTTTATTGATGAATCAGTGTTTGCAGAAAATGACAGAGCTTTCATGTCCATGGACACTCTGAATATCTAAATGCTGAGAAACTGCATTTTGTCTCAGTGATTTAAATGTATTGAAAGGATTTGTGGTTCAGAAGTCATTAAACAGTTTGGATCAGTAGTTGCTTTGGATGACTGTCAGCTGTTTAGGTCTTTAAGGGCTAATGCAATGCGTTTGAATTTTATACACTGACAGTGTAGTTTGTGTGTAAAACCTGCTACTGAATAAACAAAGTATACAATGTCCTTTTGAGACCAAGAAAAGTAAAGGTTTTTTTTACATTAAATAATGGCCTATTTTTGTTTTTATGGAATGTCCTTTGCAGTGGAATTTTTTATTTATTTTTTTATTTAACTCTGTGAAACTTGAAGGTTTGAGGAGGATATTTAAATGAGTAAATTAGGGGGGGCAACATTTAGGGGGTCAAAATATAAAGACCAATTCATGCACAAATAAAGGTTAAATGTAACTTGGTAACAGTACTGTATCCCTCTGGAGGTAACAGCATCCTTTTGTATCCTATAGTAGGGATCTTGTTGCCAAATCAGAGGAGTACTTTTATTGTTTGTGATGGGGGCATAAATCCCAATAACCATCTCAGCTCTCAGTAGTGAGTGCTGAGCCATTAAGCCCCATGAGTGACTGTCACATCCAATGCAGAAGCCACTCCTCCATCTCCACCTGAGGCTCTGGAGATGGATGGCCCTCTGCTCCATGGTGCGCTGGCTCATTTCTGCCCCGGTACAGAAGTCAGTGCTGATTAAAATATCCACACTGGGTCCTTATTTCTATTACCAATTCACTCAGCCAGCCCAGACCCTCTCAATTAAAGTGCTTGGACCCAGATGAATGGAGATGAGGGGGTGAATGGTAGCTGACAGAATTACAAACGCTCACAGTCACAATTTATTCTCCTGACAATTAGGAGCAATTTGTTTCATGCTAACTCATCCTTAAGGTTTCAGAAGGTCTTATTTGATATCAACAGGAGTGGCTGTGCCTGTCACGGCCCCTAAAGTGCTACTCTCTGTTTTGATTATACACAGTTGACTGCACTTTACTGTATCAGTAATGGCTTTCTGAGTCCAGTTTTAACACTTGCATGGAACATTTAGGATACAGCACTAATGTTTAGATATATATTCTCAAAAACAACTTGGCCTCCAGACCACTGACTCTGATTTGTTCAGAACTTACATTCTTTGCCTCTTTTTTATATACAACATCTTGTTTGCTGCACTGTAATACCCTGCACAATTAGATTCACAAAGGTAATTATTATAACAGGTTATAATGCAACATAGAAATGTGTAAGCTTTTTTGACAACCTTTTAACTCCGGCTGCAGCTATGAAAACTGAAAAATGATGGCGACTTTTCAGAGAGAATGTCTTAGGCTAGGGCACAATGGAGTACAGCTCTCAATGACTGAGCCACTTTCTTTAGCGGAACCACTAAACTTCTATGGTGATATTGTATTGTGCTTTGAAAAAAGGCTTTTGAAATGCATTAGCACTACACACTCTCTGAAGAAAGACCAAGCATGGATTTGAAACATAGCAACGGAACAAAAAAGAAAAAGAAAAAAACGGGATGCAATCATTTTAAAGATTCGCCCAGCCCCCTTGAGATCTCTCTTTCATTGTTTGCTGACGACTTGATACTGCAAAGTTCTATCTATTTTTTTTTCTCCTTCTTCTTTTTCTTCTGCCGTAGCAAATTTGTTTTCAGGCTCCATAAAATAGCCTTTTCTTATTTCAAGCAGCAGTGTATGCAGTGGAAAATCTTTCACATAATATATCCTTAAAAGCACATTACTCTGTCCCATACACCGTTAAGAGTTAAGAACACAGTTAATATTTACAGTTGAAAAAATGGGAGAAAAAGAAAGGATTTTGCCAGGGAATAAAACACCCCCACCCACGTATACACACTCACTCTCAGTGCAGCAGTTGAACAATTGCTATTCACAATCCTATCCTTAATGCCTAAGACCAACATAAAAGAGGGGAGTTTAAGAATATAGGGATAAGCCCTTTCAGCTTTTCTAAGTCTTAAGGCTGGTTTATGCTCCATGAATACTGAGCATCGGCAGCCAGTGCTGTTGCCACTCTAAATAGATATTACAATGATTTGGGAACAATGCATTCGACTGATTCCCTCAGACACAAAAATACATATATGTGTATATATAGTGAATAGGAGGCAAACATTAGCGCTCGCTGACAATACAAGCATTTTTGATGTAGAAGGGTAGAGCAAGATTAATGTCTGAGCGAGAGAAAAGGCGAGATACCACTTTGGGTGTTTGCTGGGAAAGCTGCAGCGGGAAGATGCTTTGAGAGTCTAAATCCCCCCCTGAGTACAATGCAGGGCTGCTGATACAACCAACAGACACGGGGTCACCTCCCCTCAGGGAGACAATGGAACCACAACAACAAACTGGAGTGAGGAAGCACCGGGGACGGTGCAGGCACAAAGGCATCAGGAGTACAGCAAGGGAGAAATTAAAGTAGGAAAAATGCGTTTTGCTAGCGTTTTCCATCTTCATTATTATTGCTAATAAGCATCAAGGACTGCTGAATGTCAGCAGCTGAATTAAACAGAGAAGCGACTTAAAAGAAAATGACCATTTTCCAAAATTTCCAGTTGATCCATCCCTTTGCCTTCGCCACATTAAAAGTAGGAAAATATACTTCAGTCCAAGTCTGCTTTTATCATCTGTATACTTAAAGTGAATGACAACATATGGACGCATTTAATGTGCTAAAAGATGGTAGTATTGCATGATTTTAAAGAGTCATTTTGCAGCACAAGAGAGGTATGGATAAGCAGTCTTTTTTTGCCACTTAAGCTTTCCAAACGGCCTCAGGGCTCCAGAACAACTCCGACCCTTGTGTCTCCTCTCCCAATCCAAGATTAGCCTGTCTTCTTGTCTTAATCCAGCAGAAACGCTGCATCCTGACTCCAACACCTCTCCACAATTACTGCACTCCATAATCCCCTGCCTGCCTCCATTTTCCCTACTGCTTTAAGAGGGGTAAAGATCAGGGGTGAGCACTCATCCCCGAGCCCTCCCCTGCCTCTCACCATGGCAGTTAAGTGTCTGTGGAAATCATAGAATGAGTAAGCCTTGTGACAGCTTATTAATACTTCTCTCTTCTCTAGGGTTTACCAATGGTCAGTCCTTAAGTATACTGTACTGGATTAAAAGGATTTGCTTGTAGCTCAGGTTGGCTTCTGCAAAGAGGTATTTCAGAGCAATTCTGCTGCTCTGTTCGTACTAAGATGTCACTTGAAGGGTCTTGAGTTGCATTGTGTGCCAGGCTGATGGTCTATGAGATATAATGTGAAACATGAGGCTAAGGTCTTTTTCATGGTCAGTACTTCCTGTGATTTCAAGTGGCACTTGATCCTCTCCGGGAGTAAAAGCACTGAAGCCTAGGTCTGAAATACAGGAACCAGACAAACTAAGTGAGCAGCTCTTTATGGGGCAAACTTTGATAGTTTTTACTGTTGTTCCAAAGAATGACCACCACAGCTCTCCTTCCGCTTAATGCTGCTGTTCACCACAGTGTACACAGCTGAGCAACAATGACTGTGGCGCTTACAGAGACGAGAGATGTGCTTAAATGAATCATCCTGCTGGCTTAGCATAGCTTGGCTGCCTCTGTGCTCTGGATGTCTTTAATGCGTTTGTTTGCCTGCAGGCCCTCCGATTCTTTCTCCTTGCTTTCTCTGCTTTCTAGCCTGATAGATTATACGTTGTTTTTTATATTTATTTCAAAACCTAAATGGACTTGAATCGATCAATACTTCATTGTGTGTGTGACGAAAGCTGCACAGGAGGGGGGCACCCAATATGACAGATGTTACAATTCAGATTTTCTTTTCATTCTTTTTCAAGTAAACACAATGGCATATCTAAAGGAATTTCAAAAGCTGTTTTAAATTGATTTAAGTTAGCTTCTTGTCATAAAGCTGTGTGTTCACAAGTATCACAAAGATGACTGGGAATGGAGAAAGAGAGTAAAAGAAAGCTGCCTCCTCCAAGGAGTCTAAGCCATTGTAGGCTTCTACCCAAGCCTTAGAGTTAAAAAGGACCAAGCCTGGACAGATTTGCTCAGAAGTCTTTTCAGAAGATATTTTTTGAGCCGGAGATAGTCATCATGGAGAATAAACAACTTACTTTCAGAGAAGGGAGGGGCATGAAAGAATATGGAGGCAAAAATGTCCCACTGGTAACAAAATCAAGGAAAATAGAAGGGCATCAGAATCCTCTGAGCCTCCATATCAAATGTCCCACCCGATCTAGAATTCACAATAAAAAAGACAGCACTTGTGCATAATATAACGATTGACATGACATATCACTACAGCAGAGGAAATAAAATGGGGAAAGGAGAGAGTCTTTTATGTTCAGAAAATATGATATGATTAGGGCTTTTGATGCTGGAAGCTACTCATATTTTTCTGCATCAAAAGGTGAGATCTTAAGTTTTTCTTATTTCTTGGGCCCAGTCGTATCGTCCAATATCTTCAAAAATTATTACTGCTGCATAACTGAATTAATCGACAGAAGTACAATTGAGTTGGAACCTCTGTTGCCCTAGCTACAGGGACAATTGGTGTACTGGGTTTTTCATCCAGTCTCATCTGTTCCATTTAGTCTACATGATTTCAGAGCCGACTTTTCTAATCTGCCATGCCTCATTCAGTCTGAACGGTGACCACAAATGTGCTGTGTCCTCAACTATGATAGATGGCAGAGGCAGAGGAAGGAAGAAGACGCTAAGTTAGGGAGCGATAGCACAGTTCTTGGAAGGGAATGAGAGAGATGTCTTCCACTCTGCAGCAGTGAGCCTGAGAGAGAACAAAACATGCAATTAGAGTGGCAATACACTGTGAAGTGGTCATTACTAGAGCTAATGAGCACGCTATCTGTCCTCACATTAAAGTACTCGCTAACGAGGGCTTGTTCATCATCGGTGAACACAAGTCATCATATAATCCTATCTCCTGTCCTCTCATCCCCATAGCAGGGAGAGAGGCTCATTTGGGTTGGAGATGGACAAAAGCACAAAATCCAAGCATGGAACGATGCTCTGGACATGAGACAGAAACTCCAATACTTTAACTCCAGTACTCCAACACGCTGGGGTCTCTTGGTAGCTTTGCTCTGTCTCCGTGTTAGAATCCCACATAGCCTCACTTTGGAAAACAGGTTTGGATAAAATCTGTAAAAAGTGTAAAACAAAAGTTAATCATATTTTGCACATATTCTCAAATACAATTTTTAAAAAAATGCAGTGTTTGTAGTTAAACTTTTCTTTGTGAAGAATTCTCCCAAGTCCAAACTGCACACAGATGTCCCAGGAAACCACAAGAGGGCACTGCAGCCAAGCATTTTCCCCCCAATATGCTGTGCTGCTGCTGCTGTGTGGCATCCCATACTGCAGCTGATAAAGAAAAGACAACCAATAGTTTCATCAGATAAATGTGAGGCACGCACTCCATAGGGTTCACAGATTCTTAAACACTTATTATCTATTTGATTCATTCCTGATTGCTAATATTTTCATGGGCAAATCCTCCCATAGGGCAAGCTGCCCCCCCTCACTTTGTGTCCTTGTGTTTCTATTTACCAGAAAAAAGAGGAGTTGGGGAGGGGGGGAGAAACTTTAGTCTGTGGCTGTCTCTGAACAGCAGGAAATTTGTCACAATAAGAGAAAATCTGACGCATTCAGCATTGCGACCCCTACCCCACTGTAAATAGAGTTTCCTCTAAAAAAATGTTAAAATAAAAAAAGTGAAAAAGAGCTTTTTTTTTTTTTTAAAGAGTGAGTGGCACAGAAATGCATACATGTGTATTCACATAAAAGAATGCAAGAATGAAAGAATAAGGAGATGAATTTGGATTTAGCTTTTTTTTTCTGCATGTGTGTGTTTGTTTCCCTCAGTCTCCACGGGGCAATGTTCTGGCAGTCACAATCGGATGAACAAGTTTTTCCTCAACCATTGTTGAGTCTCTAACACTCCGTTATGACTCATTTCATAGCCTGTAATTATGTTTGGGAGAAAACAGATTTTAATTCCCTTTAATTGTGTAAGCTAAGCAAACTACTGTCTGAATTCATACATAATGTGTTTAACCTTGGGCACCAATACCCCCACATAAACTGCAATCACTTGCAACCTACAGATAAATGATAAACAAATATCAGATTCAGTCAAAATAATTTGTTTTCAGTATGTATCTTAAATAATGTTGTTTTAGATTTTCTGACATGTAATAGACCATAAAAGCAAAAGGCAACCAAATATTCTTAAATGAAAACAAAACAAAAAAAATTATTAAAGAAGGAAAAAAACTGTTGATTGCTAAAGTACATTTTAGCTGAACAGATTTCTTAAAACTAGAATAAAAGCATAGCCATTGACAGTCTACATGGGACTAAATGGAGAAGAAATGACAACATTTAAGCAAGTTGTGCTTATTACTAGCAATGAAAGCTATTTAGGACTTCCTTAATGTTCTTAAATCAAGAAGTTGTTCAGTGGTTTCATTCTTAAAATATGAAAAACAATCTTGCTCCTTTGCAAGAATATTATGTACAGCATTTTGAGCTTGTCACGGGAATTTGTTATGAGGATAAAGCAAGATGTATTTTCTTCATAAGACCATAAACTTACTTTTCTAATGAAAAACAGCTTAGACTGCAATAGTTGTTTTTCTTTTGAGGAAAAAGACACCATTCCAACAAACAGGTCTTTTTTTTACTGACCTGAAACACCTTATTTTGCATTGGAACTTGACGCAGAGAAATTCAGGTCAAGATGCATGACTACTCTGTGATGGGATATGTTTTAAAAAGGAATAATGCTATTAATAAAATCATCCGGCAGTTTAATTGTTATATAGCACAGTAGCGGACCCTGTGGAGGCAGCGTATCTGTGGTGCATCTCAAGAGTGCTTCTGATTACTTCCTCTCTATTCATCATTTTGTCATCTGGCCCCAAGGCATCAATAAACAACTGTCATGGATCCAACCGATGGTAAATCAGTCAGCTTTCATAACACAAAGACACTAATGCAATATTATTGTTCATTACTTTATCATAATATTCTATCTATAATATCTAACAGTGAGATTAAGTCTTATGTTTGATTATCAGCAGCTCGGCCTTGCCAGTTCCAGGTAAACTGTGTTTCCACAACAGAGATTAACATCGTACAAACCAGGTGCTATCACAATCTTTTTGTGGCATAATAGGGTCTGATATAGTCTATCAACTGTACCTTCACTGTGTGTGCATGTCCATGTATGTGTGCGGCAGTATGCATAGATAGATAAACCCACACACGCACAGATTGATGTGTGATCAGAAGCATCAGAGGGTTTAGCTGTGGTAGCATTGCCCCCAAGGGACTGCTGCTGTGCCTGTGCAAACATGTGGACCTCGCTCTGCAACCTGGGAGCGAAAAGGGGAAGACAATCAAGATCTGCTGCACAGATAATCTCTGTTTAGGACACTACATGCATTTAGGCTGAAATGTGAGACTACAGGGGAGTTGTTTTTGATCTGTACATGTTTGTTCAGCATCTGTATCAGACAGCCACTGGTTCCTGGATGAAGTACAGGCCAGGCAGAAGGTAGAGGAGAAAAACTGACAACTTGAAAGCAGGCTGGAGTGTGCGATTTTAGTGTGAACATGCACATTTGTTAGAGTGGGCTCAAATAAATTCACAATTTAATAGGACTCCAGACAAAATCTATGCGCAGAACCAATTTTGAAGCACCCATCTCAGGTCAGTCTCATCTCAGCTGTGCTGGGCAGCAATCATGCTGCGTGCACACAAATGATGCTTAACCACAATTAACCTGGAGGATGTGCAGTGTACTCTAGGACCATTCAATCTCACTTTTATATCACCAGCAAGTTAGAAGTTAAGAGATTGTCTTGACTCCTCTCTCATCAAACATCAATAATTGATTGAGGCTTCTGGGACACATTGTGTATTGTGTCTTCAGGGGTGATCAGCGAAAGGACCCTTCACGTGGGAGGAGAGGGCGCCCAGTGGTGCTTCGCTTGACCCAACCAATCCTCTATTATTTATTACAGGAAAAAGGATCCTGGTGGATGGGTTAAGGAGGTCAGTCCACATTTAGTGCTTCCGCGACGGACGCCCTGCGATTTAGATTGAGCATTTCGCGCTACACTGCCTCTCCCACACATGCCCTGATTTGATATTAATATCAATCTTCTTTTTACCTCTTTCTTCATTGAGATTAGCACCTCTCTTTCCCCATTCTGACATTCATTTGAATCTTAGAAGGACAGTGTGAAACCTACTTTACTCCAGAAGAATAAATTCCTAAATTGGCATTTTTGTCAGCATGCATCTACATTAAGCTTTTGTAAATTTAATTATCCTAACAGCACTTTAAACTGGCTCCTCTCCAGTATTTTATTATTTTTTTGCAGCGGTGAGCTGAAAAAGAAGGCTGAATTTATTGAGTAGGGAATTGATGCATGATTGTTCAGAAAACTGACTTTGTTTTGAGTTAAAACATCACATTATTTTTTTCATAAAGATTAAAAAAAATGGACACCAAGGCATGACTTTTCCGACAGTGTTGGTTTTATGTTTACATCCTAAAAACAAGCCCTGTTGACAGCGGTGCTACCCAAAGGTTAACCCTAAAGGCCTGTGGCAACTGTCTCGACCTCCCCATATCGGCCCCTCCTGTCACCCCCCTATTGTTCTGCTCTGACACCAGCATCCCACTCACACATAAGTAGGGTCAAAGTTCAGACCTCACACTTATACAGACACAAACAAATGGCTTTTAAACATGACCACAAGCTCCCCAGGCTAAAACAATGAAGTGATGGAACATGGCTTCTACCAGTTTTGTTACTGTGTGTTTGAGTGTGACAATAATTCAGTTTGAACAGTTACTCTTTACAAATAATGACATTTAATCATCCATCACAGGCCAACAAAGCTGAGGCTGAAGCACTGCCAAGAAGATGGAGAGAACAAACCTTTAAACGCTTATCAGCTGATGAAGGAAATTACACGGCTGCAACCCTGAAACATTTAATTAGCAGTTTATGCATTATCGTGCTATATCACATCTCTGCCACTACTTCCCTACAATTGCCTAAATGCCTTAAGCAGTTTTTCAGTAGGTTTGATACTGAATACTTCATCCAGGCCTTTTGTTTCTGCTGCTGCCTGGGCTCTTCCTCTGTCTGATTATCCAGTGTGTCTCACTGAAAGTCGATTCCTATCTGAAGTATCCTCATTTCAGAATACACAAGAACGTATGGCTACAACAACGACTGAGGGCACTGAACAAATTAAATTCAGCTGCTACAAAGTGACAGATTTTGAACATTTTCAGAAAGGAAGATCCCGTCTTTACTGTGCAGCTTTTGCCACTGATCACAATCAGAGTGTGTCTCTGTGTGTTTAAGCACCCTCTTTGTGTGTGTATGTGAGTGTGCGGTTGGTAAATTTGTGCTGCTGGGTCACCTTGAGCGTTTGGTGCACATGGCATGAGGGTCCTGTCGCTGTCTCTGGCGCGCTTCGCTGAGTACTTCCTCAAGCGCGACACTCCCACTCCAGCAGGGATTTCCACACACCAGCAGTTGAATCTTCCTCTGGGCCTCCATTGCTAACCATTAGCGGCGGATTAGGAGTGCGGGTAAGCGGAAGAGGAAAGACTCCGGGGGTTAGCTATCAGGTGGTTTTCAGATGTGATATTAAAGAAGACCTCAGATGACCATACATAGTTAGAAACCATACATACCTTTGTCAAAACTTGATAATCACAGAAGAGCAGAAAGTACAATGTTATTACTTCATATTACACTGTAGTTTTTAAGACACAGCCTTGAACTTATCTTGATTGTTGACCTTGAACAGGTTCATCTCGTAAGCAGAAAGTGACTGCATGCCTTTTGTTATTGCATTTTTTACAGTGCAAATGCATCAACATAACAACAAAGTGGGTAGCTTAAGTGATGGTCATCGCATTGCTCTGTATAACAAACAACAAACAAATGGCCCTCCTCACTGGCATCTAACCTAATCTAACCCTTGGCTTCTCGCAACAAAAAGTTTGGGTTAATGCCAGGAGAACCTATCACTACTAGTAAACAAGCCAATGATTCTACAATACTTTTCACAATACCAACTGGCTTAATTTTATGAGAGAGTTCCTGTAGTGTTCGGCCTGTTATAAAGTTTTTTTTTTACATTATTTAATTGGTGACTGAAAAACTTGCAAAGAAGACATAGACCTACACAATACTCAATAATCTACTCATTTATTCAATGCTAAAGCCTGTATACCCTCTAATGGAAAAAGGAAGTTTGTTCTCTCTCCCAGGGCTGCCTCTGATTTAGGAGTTTGAGCAGATCATTCTTGACACATCATCTGGCCAGAGCTTTTTTTCTTGTGTGGTGTGCGATAACTATTGTGTAATTGGTCTGAAAATTAAAGTGGGTATGGTTAATGCAGGAAAGTGCAAGTCTTTTGAGTTTTTAATAAAGTATTAAATGTAGTGACAAAAGCATCTTTGTTACCTCCGCCAAGGAGGTTATGTGATCACCAGATTTGTGCGTATGTGCGTTTGTTCGCTGCAATTTTGCGCTCCGCCACGAGGGGTCAACACAAGTCTATACTTAACA
>JAPTYR010000019.1:23943861-23955547 GCA_029814505.1 Siphamia roseigaster | reverse complement strand
TGTGTGTGTGTGTGTGTGTTTGTGTGTGTGTGAGAGAGAGAGAGAGAGAGAGAGAGAGAGAGAGAGAGAGAGAGAGAGAGAGAGAGAGAAAGAGAGAGGAAGTGGAAGTATCAGCAACAACAAAGAGGAATCAGGAAATTTGAGTTTTAATATTCATGTTTATATTTTTAGGTACTATTTCAACAGAGAAAATGATGTTTTTGTACAAATAAAATGTAGCAAAATTGAATTAAAACTGTTATATTAAAAACATTTATGTTTGAACAGGTTTGCTGAAATTTTAGCTCTTGATTCATTGTTGAACAGATAAATGGAATAAACTATTCAAATATTACATCATGTTCACTTATGTTCAGTTTATTTACACTTATAAATTACACCTACTGAAAACGAATAATTGTATCTTGATACTGATCACTGTCACATACAAATATAAAACCAATTTTGCCATTAAAGTTGAGTGAATATATATTGATATAAATAATAACTTATATATACAAACCATTGATACTGACAGATAATAATAGATATTAAGTGGCTAAAATGAAGGTGGCACAAAAAGATGATGTCCTTAAAAGAACATCTGTCAAATCGCAAATGGTAGAAAAACAGCAATGAAATGGGACATTTCAGTTAGTTTGATGTGGTTGTTTTTTTACAGGTCAATTGAAATGATGAATATGATTAGATAAAGTAATTGTCATCAGCAACAACAATTGCAATAGGCTGATTATGCAACAACTGTGACAGACCAAGCTTTCTTAAGTAATTAAATTACATAATAAATGTATCTGTCATCTGGTAGTTACAGAAAAAACACGTAATTAAATTGCATTTACTCATAAATAATAAATAAGGCTGAGCAACATGACAGTGGGACATTTGGGGAAATATTTAGAACCATTTAATGATGAAAACTTCCAACATAAAAAAAAGCATGAATCAAATGAAGTCAAGAATCATGTCAGATTTTATTTCATGCTGTAAGTAAATAAACCCTTCAGGCAAAATAATAATGTATAATATGATAAAGGTTCTGATTCAAAATGAAATTATATAGTGATAATTATGATAATTGTTTGAATGCTTAGCCCTTGTAAAAATGTATAAAAAATATTGTATGGACAAAAGCATGACTTTAAAGTAAATACACAAGAATATAAAATTGACAGGTAAAAATGTGTCATTCAATTCTACAAATTCATCAATATTTTCCTTCTAATATCTTAAGCAGGACCAATGTTATTATACTGTCTGTTTTTCTTTTTAATAAATGGGCTTTTTAGCATTACTGCCTTCTTATTTTATTTTATTTTGAAAGGTAACCAAATGTACTTGAGTATTTGTGATACTCCACGGATTATAATGTAACCTATTATATTTCAGCACTGACCTTCCAAATACTGTTTTTATTATTCACATGTTCTAATTATCAAATAATAGACAAAAAAAAATACATCTTTGAGATATGTTAAGCTGTTTTGTTATTACAGCCTCTGCCCCTGTGTGTCCTGTTCGGTTTGCCCCCCCTGGAAAAAGCATAGCCTCACCCCCTCACCATACACACACATACATGCGAGTGTATGGTGGGGGGGTGGGGGGTGCATGCAGGTCATTACCATAACAAGCTGGCGTGTTTCTGAAGATACACTTGTTCAGAATAGACAGGGGCAAGAGGGGGGTAGGCTGGGGTGGCAACACAGGCCCCAGTTTATTTCAATAACAACAGCCAGACACAAGGCCTATCTAGTCCGACTTTGAATGAAACACTTGGGCTCTGATGGAGCGATAAGACACAGATGCTAAAAAAGGAGGACTGCTAAAAACGGCCTCTTGACCCTCACTTTTGCTTCATTATGGAGGAGACGAAAGAAAGCTGTGCACAGGCGACAAAATACACTGGTAGGAAGGAGGTGAATTTACAATCCATTTTTATTTCTTGTGTAATTTATACTTAATTATAAAAAAAAAATGAGAGGAGTTGATATCTCAGAAGAAGAAGAAAAAAAACAAATTAAAGCTAAAGACTGCACCAATTTACTCCTGTGTAAACCTGTACTGTTAATTACAGAGAGATCATTTTCACATGAATGCCTCCATGTTTACAGCAGGGACTCTGATCTCTCCTGGGGGAACACTATGTCAAGATCTTTACACATAAACAGATGTGTTCAGTGTTTTTCCTTTTTCTTTAAACGAAGGTAATCCTCGGGGTTAAATCTGGGCTAAACTCGACGGTGAAAAAGAGCCGGAGTCTTCTTATTTGTACAGATACAGTGCACACACTTAGATTTAGAAGGAGATGTCCTAAATCTCAGCTTGATTTCCTATGTTAACCGTGGCTTAGCTGTGGCTGGGGCTGGATGCAGGAGAGCCTGTTGAGAGTTAGTGGAGTAGTTGTAAATATGTGGTAACACTTTCAGTGGTAATCCTCCTGCACAAAGAATTGCCAGAGATTATGGACCGGTTGTCTGACAGAGAGAATCCTCCGGCACAATCAAATTCCTATGGCTGCTGAGATTTGTAGAGGGCACAATGCTTGGCTCACCAGTAATGTTAGGGCAAGCTGCTCCCTAGATGGAGAGCTAAGAAGGAACTATAGCATGAAGTGCATATTAAGTAAACAGAGGCTGGCTAAAGATGTAGCATTGAGAGGAGAACTGTATTTGACTTTTCTTTCTTTTTTTTTTTTATTCTAAGGAGGATGCAGGTTGGCATCCTTTGGAGTGCACTTCACTGAGACCGTTTGACCCCTGCCCATCCTCTCCTGTTCATCCCTGCCGACCCCTCAACGCTGACCCAAGCCGAGTAGACGTGAGAAAGCACGGCAGCCGCCTCCTCCTCCTCCTTCCTCCTCCTCCCTCTGCTCCGAGTGCTACACAATCGCCCTGGCTGACACATTTTGAGTGGGGTTTAAGGAAGTGAAGTGAAGAGAGAGTGTGAGCGAGCGAGAAACCCCACCGCAGCCCCGAGGATGAATAGAAGATAGAAGCCGTTTCATTTCAAAATCGGCCTCTGCACTTGGCTGAACCTACAATAAAAGTTGATAATTGAGAAGTGAAAGAGTAGGATCAATATGACTGTGAAAAAAAAAAATGGAGGCTTGGGCTTATGTTTAATGCAGTTTAACTGATATTTAATATTTTCTGCTTTCTCTCTCTTCTTCTCCTTTTGTCCACATTAAAATACTTCAAAAAGAATTCTAATAAAGTGGAAATTAAAAGGAGCGTAGATTGGGGTTGGAAAGAGAGGCCTCTAATCCCGCTATCTCTTAATAATTCAAAGTCTCTTTTATTTTCTGAATAAAAAGCGGAATTAATCTGGCACTGTGAAGCTGTCCTCTCTTCTCACTGTTTAAATAAATCCCCGTTCGTACATTAGACGCGAGGAGGCCGGCTCTGGCTCCTCGCCAAGCTCTGTGTCAATTCCCTCCTGCCTCCTTCCTTTTCTCTCCCAGCCCCTCTTTATTCCCTTTCTTTTGCTTTCTGCCAGGGAGGGACCTATGAGAGAAGCCATGCCACCAGAGAGCTGCTATCTCCAGAACCTGCTCAGCACACAGGCCTATCACAGGCAGCTAAGACCACTTAGCTCAGGCCGCCAAAAGGCACCCTTATGAAACTTTACCCAGATATTAGGGCACTGTGAAGCCAAATGATATATTACAAAGGCATTGTGTAAGGGGGTGACCATTTATAGTATTTATATAAGGCTGCCCCAGCTGTCAGGAGAAGCACAGTTACTATTTTGGCCTTTAGTGAGGTGGGCATTTAAGCAGTCTTTAAGGCATATTTTCTGCATTTATAATAACTGCAGACTAGCAGGAAATTCTAATAAAGAATACTGTTATTGTGTGTTTTGTTTCATTGAAGATTTAGCCAGTGTTTCTGTACAAGGGACAATTTTAACAATTCAACAATAAGTCCACTCCACAAATGGATGGCTAAGTCGCGGAGCTTTTCATAAGACAAAAGACAAGCCTTTGAAAACTGACACCATGAAATAGAAGGAGCTTAGGCATCAAGAGCAAAACTGAGTAGTAGACAGAGGAGTGTGGATATGCTGTAGGAACACGCCCGAGTATGAGCACATGGGCCTGGAGGCTTCTCGATTAGCACTACCCTCTCTATCAGTCCACAGACCGGCCCGTCTTTGGAAACCTCTCAGCAGCAGGTCTCCCCCTCTGTGTCCATGAACTCCTCCTCCTCCCCCGATGGTGCTGTGGGGAAGAGGAAGCTGCGAGTCGATCCCGCATCCCAGTGATGCATCTGCAGAGATGAAGCTGTGCTCGCTCTGATAGATAGACGCCTTTTGTGGCTCGCACTACAATCTAAGATCCTCATGCTCGATCCTGGATCAGCTTCCTCGGTCCCTCTTTCCTCTGTGGTTGAAGATTTATGGCATGGCTTCCACGTCTTGTCATTCTTCTTCTTCTGCTCCAGCTCAAACTGCCCACACTTGCAATTGTAGTGATGCTTTCCTCGGAGACGGTCGCTGAAAGACAAACAATGGCTTCCAGTCTCTTTGTGTTTTCTTCAACAACAATTCATCCAGAAGGCCTCGGCATTTGAAAAACACACCAGTGCCACTCAATTGGCTGTTTGTGATTTAACAATGTGCTGGAAAAAATATCAGTATCTTCTCAAGGTGAAGCCTTGGACTTGTGAACCCTATAACCAATACACACATCTCATTTTATGTGTTGAAAACACCTTGATTTTGTGAGGCTGTCGGAAATGAGATTGACATGCCCAGTCTGGGGCCATGTCTTTCTAAAACCCAGCACGATTCTTTTTTTTTTTTTTTTTTTTTCATTGCTGTATTTCTCCTCACAGAAATCTCTACTTTATATGTTATCAAATGATAAAAAAAAATCGGGAGAAGTAGGAAATAGAGGAGGCCTGGAGGGAAAGTGGAAAGGTGTGTCTTAAGTTCCCTGAAGGCAACAAAAAGTCATTCTCACTGAGGTGTGGGCTATTTTTATTTATATATCTCCTTCGCTCTGTTTCTTCATACATACTGTTTGTCGGGCTATCATTATACCAGACAGAAAGGTGGGGGTAAAAACCATTTGCATTAGCATCACTGTCTGACTCCAGGCACTAAGCAATGATACTTTATTCCATACCATTCAGAGGGCCATTATCACTCTACCCCCTCTGTCCCCACTTCCAGCAGGGCGCTCACACACACACACACACGCACACAATTACACGACGCATCGCGCACACTATTCCCATCCAGCCCTATCGCGGAAAGCATCTCGTGCAACACTGGCACAGAGGTACAGGACGGGTGAGGGGAAGTGGAGGGGAGGGACATTTCCGGAGGGGGGTCCTGGCATGTAATTGTCCTGGTGAGCACTCAATAGCACCTTAAACCAAGCAGGCAATCTACAAAGCTGTGCAGTGAAGGAGGGAAAGGCCCTGTGGCTATGGGGACCCTAATAGGAACTTCTTTCTCACAGAGATAAATGGAGAAAGTTCCTTTTATTTATCGGTAGCTGCTGTTTGGGACTGGGGCTATCAAAGCGCAGCAGTGCTATTTATCCCTCCAAAAAGGATTCGTCCGACACAGGGCTGAGGGCGAAAGAGGGAAAGAGAAGGCTAAGGAGGGGGGCGACCACTGGAAATTGGCAGAAACAGAAGGTCAAACTGTTTATCTTTTTATTCCCATGTCTCTCCTTCTCCTTCATTCTTCTACAACTGTCCTCTCTCAGTTTACCTGTTGTGGTAAGATACACAGCAGCAGTAATAAAACTCTTTTGGTAGCTGTTACTGTATGGAAGGCTGACAGATTCATTTCCACAGAAATTCAGAGAGAGATCAAACTGGCAGGGTTATTCCAATATAAAGCAGTAAAGGGAAGTAAATAATTACTTTTCATACACTCTTTAAATGATGGAAGCAGTAGAGAAACTGAAAAACCAGAGTGAATAAGCAAAAATACAACCGTTTAATGCACTAATTCAGCCATGAGATTATCAACCAGAAATAGGTGGTCTCTTGTATAATTCATTAAAATAACGAGGAGTAAAATGTCAAATGTACAAGTGCTTCTGTGTCATGCATGTCACATGGAGAATGAGTCTGATGTGATTAAGCAATTAGCTTTTGACATGTGAGCTTTGTTAAATTAACTGTCATCTCATCTACAGTACATGTCAGCTGCCATGGCCTTCAAAACATTGTTTATGGAGTTAAAACAAAAAAAAGGTTAATTTAATTTTGGAAAGATCAGGTTTTGGAGCAGATATGATTGATTTTTCTTTATACTCCGATGTTGCAATGTGTCATTAGGTTTTATCATCGAGTTGTCTTAAATACAATGTTATGCTTTTCTTATTTACTTCTTGTTCTCAAGGAGATAAATGGATGACCTAGTAAACAAAGAAAATCTTGCCAACACAAAAAAAAATAATCTATCCACGTGAAAATGTAAAAACACAGTTTGAGAATTGTGATGAAAATGCCAAAGCCAACAGTTGGAAATGTAAACCCAAGGGTCATGGTAAGAAATGTAGTGGACCGGTGACATGTCCAGGGTGTACCCCGCCTTGGCCAACTGGTAGCTGGCATACCTACGTCACTCTTAAAAATGAAACAGCTCAGAAAATCATTGAATGTATGGACGAAGTAACTATTGATCACACATTTATGCGTTACTGTGTAAAATCTTGTGTTTGCAAGATTCGCACCAGCGTTATTAAGGCCACTTCATGTTGGCCTATAACAGAGACAGAAACAAACACTCTGTTAAAGACAATGCATATCCTGTCCCCATAGCAACACTTTAGAGTGTTTGGATATATGCAGAACAACATTTGTACAAATCTGGGTAATTACAAACAGTTTTAGTTTTACTTAATTTTCTATAATTAGGTAAAAACCCTAGTGTTACTACTGTTTGGAGTACTACAGCTATAAGTTTGAAGGGAAAAAGTAATGTTCAACTTGATTAAAACAAAAGAATATTTTAAATAATGGGTATTTTCCAGACAATAAGCCACTCCTTTTTTCCAATGCTCTAAACCCACAGCTCAAACAATGACACAGCTAATTTAAGTTTCAAGCGAGCTGCTGTACATAAGCTTGGCATTATTGAATCAATAGTAAGACACTCGAGACATGGTGGGTGTGGCTTATAGTCAGGGGAGTACGGAAAACAAATTAGCTTCAAGTACTTAAGCAGTACTTAACCCTAACTGAAATCACTTCCCTCTAGGTGAATAACTTTGGTATGTAAATAAATAGACTGATTGTGATGAAATCGTCTTCAAAGTGACACGCCACTCAGGCTTTTTCTGAAATTTTGTTGCAAAGTGCATTGTGGGAATGGGAATTATATATTTTGGTGTTGATGCATCGCGACACACATGTGGGTCACCCAGAACAAACACATTGCACTTTGTAGAATAAAGACGAAAACTGTGATCTCCTCACAGGTGCCAAACAAAACCCTGCAATGGGGTACATTCTGTGCAAATGGATTACAAAGGATAAATGCACACGCTGCTGTGAGGCGCAGTGCATATGTACTGTAGATAATCAAGTCAGCGAGAGATGAGAGAGAAAAAAAGAGACGAGTCTGTTGTCTCACATGTTTTCACAATGATTGACAGCAGCATCTGACCAATCAGCGGTCAGATGCACCGACAGGTTCTTGGATGAGGAGGAGAAATAGTGCAAATGACAGAATGAATCTGGAGAAAGAAAAGGGAAAAAAAATCAAAATGAGGAGGCTTGTGCTTCAATTGAAGGTGTATATGTTGTTGAAGTAAAAAAGGAAAAACTTTGTGGCTCAATTTCCAGGAGCCGTCGGACCTGGTTCCAGCTCTGTGTTCTCCATCGGTCGATTCCCCTCTCTGAACTGACACCAATAGGCACAAGATGAGAACCAGGTCCCCAGAAAGAGTGGGATGTAAAAACAGGTGGAGACTTAGTTGACTAATAGATAAAATAATCGGCCAATTAATCATTTTAAAAATAACCGGTTACCCCCAGCCCTATTAGGCATTTCACCGCATCTTAATGTTCTAAATAGCTGCTGTCAAACAAATGTCTGCGTTGTTGTCAGTTGGGTATGTTGTGAATTGGGAAGCGTTGTGAGCCCTACTGGACACCCCCATTTTTGGTAATCTGCACATACATTACAAAATAGTGACATCAACATTTACAGTGAGGAGAGTGAGTCAACAAGCTCAGGTCCACTGTGGTCTATGGGCCTGTAAGGTCCACCTCTGCATGAACCTGCTTTGTTAAGTACCATGAAGTAAAGGTACTAAAGGCAGGAATGTTCAAAGGAGAATGTGGACGTGGACATAAGTCTGGATCAGTACTTGTGTTAGTCTAATGTTCTAAGATTGGTGTTCTAATTTTCTAAAATACTTATTCCTTTCACGTGTTTTTCTTGTATGGTTTAAATTCATTTCTTAGATTTTTTTTTTTTTTGTGGTTTGTTTTTGCTACTTTTTCATGTAAGTAATGAAGTCTTGGTAGATCCTCCAAAACTACTAATGAGTATTATGGTCACTGGAAAGGTCCGATATATGTTTTATAGTTATTCTGAAAAAAAAGGCAGACTTCTAAGATTGAAATGAGAAAAGATGGAGAAAGAAAGTCGAAATTCTGAGATTGAAGTGAGAAAACTGAGGAAAAAAGTCAGAATTCTGAGATAAAATTCAGAATTTATATTTGAAATGTTGAATTTCAGAGTATTTCTCTGAGTGCTCTGTACAGAGTTAATTGGTATCCATGCACTGAGACAACACAGTATGGGGGACAAATCCAGGTGTGTTATCCCATTTCTCATTATCAGATTACTCTAGAAATGACTCCAGGTACCAAACAAAGACTCTATCAAGTGAATGTAAATAGGCACCATGCATCTCTGTAGCAGCGGAGTCCAAAACGAGCGCTGTCCTTTTTGGATTTTGAGTATTTCCTATTTGTTGCCATCAAAGCTGTTGCATTTGTTTCTCCAGCTCAGATATAAAACCGTTCTGATGGTGCTTTTCTCTGGATGATTTAATCACCAAATTAGTAGTTCTTGCAGTCCTTAAGAGGTCTCTAGTGGGACCCCTAGCTCAATGGCACATCCTTTGAGAGTAATTTAATTCAAGAGAAATGATCCCAAGGAACTGTGGGAAAGCGTCTGCGGCATTCTAATCAGTTTTTTGTCCTGTCACCATTAACTCCCGACAGTTCTACAGTCCTTTAAAAGGCCAAATAAATCAACCAGACCTATACATCCTCTTATGACTTTCTAAAACTAAACCACTGCTGTCATAAAGGGACGATGACACTAATAGCTTTGTGTGTCAGTGGCATGAAAACAACTCAGACAACTCGAAGAAAACAAAGAACAAAATGCAGAGTTTGAAGTGAATATTAATGTGCTGTTATTGAATCACTGGATCTCACATACCAGCTGATGAAAAGGTAGAGTGCCGCTTTGGAGTCATGCTGTGTTGAATTAGTTTGCAGTAGAGATGAACAGTGCATATGTGTCCAACTACTGCCCCCTGCAGCACGCTTTAAGAATTTATTTTTTATTTTAATATCAGTGGATGTGTGTTTTAACAATAAAATGTATGGAACACACCAATGGCTAATATCTATCTATCTATCTGAAGTTTAGTTCCTTCAAGTTGGGTTTTTTCATTCCCTATCTAGTTTAACATGTACGCATATCTGCTTTCTGTTCTGCTATAAGTCAACTGTCAGTCAATGTACAATGAACAGAAAAACACTTGAAGAACTACAGCACATACAGTAGTGCTCATACGTTAGGTACCCTGACTGAATGCACACAGGATGGTCTTAAATGTTCCAACATGACAATGACAAAAAACACAAGGCCAAGTCGACCTGTCATTGACTACAACACAAAAAAGGTGAAGTTGAAGGAGTTTCTTGCTTGCATGTGTACAAAGAGTTACAGGGTCACGGTATGTGAGGAAAAATACATCAGCATTATACTTCACGTGGAATGATAGCGCTCTATGGTGTATTTATGCAGGTCTTTTGTTGCAGTTTTTCTGAAAACAATCTGTTGTGTGTAATGTTACTGAAAATGAAGGTGGGAAAATACCTGTTTCTATAAATACCTGGCAATGTGTATGGTTGTGT
This sequence comes from Siphamia roseigaster, assembly GCA_029814505.1. Taxonomy (NCBI): domain Eukaryota; kingdom Metazoa; phylum Chordata; class Actinopteri; order Kurtiformes; family Apogonidae; genus Siphamia; species Siphamia roseigaster. The sequence goes on along the minus strand of JAPTYR010000019.1, from coordinate 23,945,420 downwards.
TCATAAGTTTACATACCCAGATTGAATGTAGGGTTGTCTTAAATGTTATAACATGACAATGACCCAAAACATAAGGCCAAGTCGACCTGTCATTGGCTACTGCAAAAAAAGTGAAGGTGAAGGAGTGTCCGTCTTGGTTTCCTGACCTCAGTATCATTGAGACGCTTTGGGGAGGTGTCAAACATGCAGTTCATGCAAGAAAATCCAAAATCTGAAAGAAATGAAGGTGTTTTACCAAGAAGAATGGGCAGCTTTACCATCTGAGAAAATAAACTGTGTGATTCACAACTACCACAAAAGACTTCCATCTGTCATTGATGTTAAATAGAGATGTAAAAAAACATGGATGATCTGGTTGTTCATCCGGGCCACTATGTTACCCAGGCAGACCGGGTAGTAGCATGCATTGATCTGCCCAAATCGAGTCTGACGACATTTCATTAATATGTCAACAAATGGCACATAGTCGAGAGAGAAATGAAACTGGGATGTATACTTTAGTTTACTACTACCGCCATTCTCTGACATACACTATGTTGTTCATTCATGCACACTCACTCAGTAAAGCGAATATTAACTCCTGCCTCATAAAGTGAGCGACTCCGTCGGATAGGTGAGGAATCATGGGTTGTCTCTGCTCTGATGAATCACTGCTGACTCGGATCAACTGTTAAGTTTCGTTTTCTGACAAACGTGTAGTGCCTGGCTCTGTGCTCGACTCCCCTCTGTGTCTAAGTTGACTTGGTATTGTGGTTAAGTGTGTCCTTTAGCCTTATATTCAATAAAAGCACAACTTATGGTTCAACTGTAAACTTTCTTTTACGCTAGAGTGGCGAACGTTAAGCCCCACTTCATGACAAATCCCTGCTCAGGCAGAGTTTTGTTTTTGTGTCAAGGAAGCGGGTACCCGAGTCTGATGAATCTGCTGGTTGACGAGTTTAAGTGAGCCATCCCTCCGTCTGTTGCTCACAGTGACTCAAGTGATTCATCTAACCTGACTCCCCTTCCCAGAATGATCCAATCAATCCGGATCACCTAAAAGATCTGAGTTAAGCACCTCTACCAGCTGGAGTGACTGTCCATGTATGCATGAGAGAGAGAGAGAGCAGTTGTCCTGGTCCTGGTTTAATAGTGAAGTTCCACTGGTGGAACTGGGTGTGGTGGTCCAGTCCATAGAGTATATGGACATATGTCCACTGTCAGTTCATTATTTGCAGCTGAACTGTGATGTCAGAACCGACTGTGCACAAGATGCATGCACGACTCCATCAGCCATGACAAACTGCACGGATGTGCAGCAGCCGACCGAAGCAGCCCAACCCAGATCCAGACTCGGACCAGCCGGGTAAACACTCAGTATTGGAAATTGGTTCCAGTAGTTACCTCAGCCAACAAGGTTATGGTTTTGCTGGCGTTTGTTTTTCTGTCTGTCTGTCTGTCTGTTACATAACTCAAAAAGTTATGGATGGATTTTGATATTCCCTGAAATTTCCAGGGAATGTTGAGGATGGTCAAAGGAACAAATGATTAGATTTTGGTGACGATCTGAAAGAAAAAAA
>JAPTYR010000019.1:23792301-23806239 GCA_029814505.1 Siphamia roseigaster | reverse complement strand
TCAAGTACCACTATCTGCATGTTTTAGATGTTTCCCTCTTCCAACACACCTGCCTGTCATTATCAGTCTTCTGCAGAGCTTGGTGATAGACTGATCATGTGAATCAGGTGTGTTGGAAGAGCAAAACATCTAAAACACACAGGATAGTGGTACTTGAGGATCAGGATTGCTGACCCCTGCCCTGGAGGAACCCAAGATTTGTTTTTTTTTTCTCCATTCAGCACTATGAAAAGTTAAATGAATTACTCACACAGGGATATACAAGGTTTTCAATTTTTATTGACTTTTTGGACAATTTCTTTTCCAGTGTCATCCATAACCGTTCACTTCAATGGTATTTGCATAATCTTTCATTCAATACTAGGAGGATATAAACCAAGGTAGGTTGATGCTAGATGTGTAATTGGCTACCAACAAGCTAACTGTACTCCTGAAGCAAAATTAAAGTAGTTACAGTAACTGGGGGGGAGGAATGTTCAGAGAACTTTTGAAGGAACAATAAACAAACCTTTCCAGTTGACCATTAATGCACCTTGACATCATCACTACTTGGTTTGTATCTTTCTAGTTGTAAGGCGGATAAAAAAAAAAAAAAAAAAAGAAAAAAGAAAGGGCCATTGCTATTAAACAGAACGATCTGCATAGCAACTGGAAGACAAAGGGACTGGACACTGACCCAATACAGAAGATGAGTAACACAGGACATTATTAGACACATACTGTAGTTGGCACAAGATGGTTTGCTATTTCGCTCACAAACAGTCATTTAGGTTTGTTTTTATTTAGAGTGAGTCACTTGTCAAAAAGTTTCATCCAACAGTTAGTGTGAGGTTTGATGCGTTGGAGCTCTACGCCTAGTGTTGTAGTTTAGTTCCGGCATGTTCTCCAAGCATCTGGCAGTTTGAAAAGGTGCCATTCTGCAGTGGCTGAAACCACCATCCCCCCCTCCCCCGTAGTTTACCAATTCATAAGGCGAAAGGTATGTGCCACTAGTTGACCATATTCACAGAAGCACAGTTACAAGCAAATGGAAAAGTTGTGACAGAGGACAACCACTACAGTGTGCTTGAGGGCTAACGACAGATTTCACTCAGCTACATGAGTAAAGCAGGAGGGGGTGGGTTACTGAAACAGCTGGACCCCGTGTTGGTCAGGCATCACGTCTGAACACATCACCAGCAGTTGTTCAATCCCTTAACCCCACCCTGCAAAGGCAACTAAGATAAGGGCAGCTCAAATAAACTGATGTCTGGCCACCACTGAATTTGGTATAACAGTTCAAACCACAATGAAATGTCAGTTCTAATCAACATTTAAAGGTCAGTCCTTCTCAGACTGTACGGACCGCAACGTCTGTCACTTATTTTATTTATTTTTTTTAAGCATACGACAGTATTTATTTATTTTTTTTTAAATGCAGATACAAAGCTCACAAGTCAATTACAGTATCTGAAAGCATTTTTAGACTGATGAATCTGCAAGAGTAGACCAGAATAAGTAGACAGAGGGATGACACTTTCAGAACTGAAGACTTTTAGGGTCAGCGGTCAGTCCAGGTCAAAAGAGGGGACAATGAAGGGGAAGATTGTGTCTGGTTTAGTTCAGGCCCATCTTTAGCAGCACATCTTAGAAGCGCTTGGGTCCCCAGGGAGAGGCCTTGGTTGGCACTGGTGCTCCAAAGCTGGGAAAATCTTCAGAGCTGCTCATGTCAGGAGCCTAAAAAAAAGTTAAAGAAAAATATGATTCAGAAAGGTAGGTGTGACTAATTCTCGTCTAAAGCAGTGTTAGACTTGTGTAGAAAATACTTCACCTTCTCAGTGGCAGTGGTCCAGGGAGCCTCCCTCACCACAAAGCCTTTTGAGGGGCCACGTGTTTCATCCATGGCAGCAGCGCTACTCCCAGAGGGCCTCATGTAAGCCATCTTTGCCTCATTCTCCACAACATCTGCCATCTGAAAAAGCAGCAAGAGTTCATCAGCACTAGTTTAGAGAGCTGATGTTTCAGTTACTAAAGGATAAGTGGTCACAGTGGCGTACATAAGAACAAATGAAACCAGAGCACAAGACTGAACCACGCTTTGTATGACAATTTATTCCCTTTACATTTCTGCACCCTGGAGCTCAGCATTTGATAGTCACTTCTTTATAATACCTTTAGTTTAATGTGCAAACTGGTAATAAATATTGTTGAAACATTATTGAACTGTACTGTCTTCATTGGATTTTATCTGAAAGTAGAGCTGCACAGTCTACTCAAATCAATATTAGTAGCACTTAAGTTATCAGCAGATTTCTCACCAATGGTCTACATATTCAAAGCTTACATATTCCTCTTCCAGGTTGAGGAGGTGGTCAATGGCTTCATCCACAAGTTCAGGACGACCTGTGACTGTTACAAGGTTTGGGTCTGCAGCTCCACTCTGGGGAAACCTGAGATCAACCTACAAAAGGACAGACACCCAGCCATGTTAAAAACACAACACAAAGAGAGGCTCAGCTGCTCACTCAAAGCCCGACCCAACACAAACTCTAGCACCATCTTAAGGCACTGTCTCAACCTGTCACAGAGAGCCAGGTCGTCATGGTCTAACCTTGCTTTTCACCTTGAACAGCTCTAGACGTGTAGAAAGAAGCCTGTTGCTAAGCTTGTTTGTGTGTGGCTATTGGAGTACAGATTTGATGGGATTAGAAGTGTGCCAATCCGCCTCCCCCAAAGTAGCCCACCACTGCCAAAAGCACACCAGCTGAGTACAGCATCATCATACAGTGAGTGTGCAAAAGTATATAAAGGACATACTTTTACCTGAACAGAAAGAATGATCCTATTAATTTTAATATTTAATAATCTGGAGTTTTATAATAATCTCTGACAATTCTATCATTAGCAAGATGTTAAAATTAAAGACAAACAAAAAAGTTATTGCAAATTTAATTAGGTCCTTTTGACCCTTTAGTTTAAACTGGTTCATGTTTACAACTTCAATGTACTTATATTCTATACTTTATACTACTGTCAATGCTCAGACAGTAAATCAGTGTTACTGATAAAGGTAATTCTGTTAAATTGTGATCCTTAACATTTGTTTGCAACTGTAGTTGAAGTACCTTATTTTGTATAAAACTGAATTACATGCAAGTGGAAATTCACATAAAGAACCTTAACAAAACTAGAAAAGCACTCAGAGCGCAGACCTCCGCCAAAATATAAGGGCACCCCAATTTCTTGAAAAATCATGATAAGATTTGCATTCTGGATCTGATCCGGATCAACCTGGGTGATGTGAAAGGGAACCACCCCCTTAATAAGGGTTTTTAATTTCATAAAGATCAGTCAGTAATTATTCAAAATATTGAACAAGATTTTATGCTCCCTTTACCACAATGTTAACGAAAATTTCAAAGTGATCCAGAATCTGGGATCATCACCAAAATCTCATCGATTGGTCCATGTATCATTCCCAAGCTATCCTGAAATTTTCATCACAATCTGTCCATAACCGAGTTATTTTGTACACAGATAAACGCTGGCAAAAACATAATCTCCTTGGCGGAGGTAATGGTCTTAATTCAATCTGTATTAACAGGCCCTTCCATGCAATTGTTTATTACTTGACCGATAACATAGTATGCTTGCTTGTACAGTATGTAAGAGAACTTTGATGGATATATGAGATTTTGGTCATTTCTTACAACCCTTCCTGGACACCATGAATGGACCATGTTATGACAAGTTAAAAGTTAAGATTAAAAGTACTGTAAATGGAAGCTTCGCCTCCTCACCTTAAACTCATCCATGATCTTGCGGATGCCCTTGCCACGGGCTCCAATGATGCGGGCATGGACCCTGCTGTCCAGGGTGATGTCCTCTGAAATCATCTCCTCCAGCTCATCAACAATAGCCTGAATGGCATCACGTGCAGCTATGGCTTTGTGCTCATACCCTGTAATAGTAATCTGATCCTGTGGAAGAAAGAACACAGACAAATTACCTGTAAAACAATTGATTTCTGAATTTAAAAGTGAAAGTAATAAACACTGCATCTTTTTTAAAAAAGAAGGAGGAACAGGACATTTTTGGATTCTGCAGGTTAAATAGGATACCTGGTTTTCATCATTCTTCTCTGGGAACTGAATGTTAACATCGTGCTCAGTGCGGATGTTTGTAATAATGGCGCCTTTGCGGCCAATAATTTTGGGGTGATACTTAGGGTCCACAGTGATGGTCAGCTTGAAGCTCCTGAGTGCCTGCAGGTAAAGACACCATACCTTGTGTTAATTCTCTTTGGTTTGAAGTATTAAAAGGATTGAACATATTCATGCAGTACTAACCCGATCCTCCTGCTCGGCCTGCAGCTCTTTGACGCGCTCTAAGAGACCGTCTTTGGCGCGCTCAAGGTGACTGGCCAGGCCGGTGATGGAGATTTTATCAGACTGCTGCTCAGGTGCAGGCACTTGAATATTAACCTGAGGAAAAGCACAGGTCACTCTGGATTTGAAGTTTAGGACTTCTTTATTTCAGTTCGAACACAGTCTGAGGGAAAAAACAAACCTCAAATTCATCCATCATCTTGCGAATTCCACTTCCTTTTTGTCCAATGATGTATCGATGAAGCTCAAAAGGCACTTCCACCTCAATAGTGACTGGAACCAAGGCCTAAAGAACCACATAATTTAGTCAAAAAACAAGTACAAAATATGGGATACAATAAACACCTGCTAAAATCTAACCTTCAATGCTTCCACAGCAGCCTCACACCGCTCTTTGCGGCCAGAGAGGACAATCACATCACACTTTTTAGGTGCATTTGGATCAACAGGTTCCTTCACTTCTCCATTGGCCTCTCCATTCTCCTGAACCGGAGCCTCTGCAGGAGAAGCTGCTGAAATGAAATGTTTGAAGGAGAAAATTATAAGTATTGAGCCAGTCCAAAATTATGATCCAAACTGATTTTCCAAAAATGGAGGGCATTTTACAATATTACAGCCAACAAGTCATCTGGTTTGGGTCATTATTTCAATGTGTTCAAGCTTCAGTTAAAGACATTTTGAAACAAAATTTTGCTTGTCAAAAGTCTCCCTTACGCTTCCTCCATGTTTTGCATTTCCTGCAAACACTCCACAGAAGTGAGTCAAAACGTCTGTGGATTTATATAATTTTCTTTACATACAAAGAAAATATTTTGTAGCAGTAATGTGAGAAGTCACACTTTTTGCTTAAGACTGTAATTTTGCAATATTTGATTCAGCTGTTAAAAGAATCAGTTCATCCAATTGGCTGCCTTTACCTTGTGGGTCCTCACGTTCTGGGAACTTAATCTGTACATTGTGGTCTCTAGTGATCTGTTGGATCCGTGATCCTTTGGGACCCATGATAGAGCGGTGGAACTTCTGAGGGATCACACATTCCATGGTCACTTGAGCTTCCTTGGGGGAAAAAAAGACAAGTTTAATTAGTGACATCACAGACTGAAGTGGTTGAAAGTACAAAAAAAACAACAAAAGCTAATTTTAGGAAAAGAAAAATCAATGTCCACTAACCAAGTCCTCAACAATCTCCAGCATGCGCTTTTTGGCTGCCTCCACACATTCTTTGGCTCCTTTAAGAGTGACCTTCTCACTTTGAGATCCTGTGCGAGGGAAGCTCACCATTACGCCCCCATATTCATCAGCAAGGTCCCTGAGGACTTGACCCCGACGAGCCACAAAGTAGCGATGATGCTTTGGATCGACACTCATCGTGTCCTCAACAACATTGTCCTGTAACCAAAGAGCAAATTAATTTTATACTCTGGCATTATATGAAAAACAAAACCCTGGCTCGCCATGTCCTACCGTGTCCACAACTCATTTGGAGTCTTACCAAACTCTTGATGAGCTCCTCCAGCTCCTTCTGGGCCTCCCGCACAGCTTCTTCAGTGCCAACCACAGTGATTAGTTCCTGGTCTTTGTCCTCTGCAGTGGGGAAGATTATCCTGGCCCCGGTGCTGTCACGAACCTTGCGGATGTTTCCGCCACCTTTTCCAATGAGGAATTTGTGGTATTCTGGCTTTGCACGCAGCTCAGCAGTGTGACTCTTTGTTTGCTGAAAAAGAGACATGATACTAATCAATGTAAAATCTCTGAAAAAAAATATTTTTTTTTAACTGTGCTTATATAAAAATGCCCCCTGCCCCCTTTGACTTTTATGAGCCAAGTGAGATTGAGAGCGACTTCACACCTAACAGGCTTTTCAGTTCTATCTGAATCAATTGGGGTGCTTCCTCTATATCCAAAGATTACAGAATTTCTCAAATCTGACATTTGAGATTTCTCCAGGTGTGTAGTATAAAGTTTAATAAATACATGACAGCATAATTGGCAGCAAAATATATATTTTACTGAGAAATATTTTCAAAACATGTCACAAACATGCATGACAGCAAACATGTTTCACTCGAATTATTCTAGTACTAACCAGTTTGTGAAATCAAAGTTTTTTTTATATTTCATTAAGGGTACCCTATTCTATTTACTTTCCTCATGCATTCCTTAAGATATTCTAAAATTCAACCATGAGTAAAGGTTTTTTCCTCCATTCTTTAGTAAGACTTGCTCATCTGGAAAACAGTGTCTCAAAATTATACGTTGTTAGACTCAAGGATTGCATAGGCACTCTGATCAAAATTGCAGTTGGGATACCTCAGACCACAGTCAGGATAAAACTTGACCTTTGATCTAAACTGGGAACACTTCATTTCATCAGATAAACTGGACTACGGTTCACAACAAGATACCTAGTTTGGCGGTACTGACTTTCAGACTGATAAAAGGTTATACTTTTCTCAGTCAAGGGAGATGCAGCCCATCTGGGGGGTGAGGATAGGAAACTGCCATCATACAACATTCCTTGTCACAATATTTCAATACGAGACAGACTAAGTGGAGTAAAGAATTCAATGCTATAAACCATGAACTTTGGATGGTACTTTCAATGTGAAAAGGCCCTGAATGAATTGTACTAAGACTCAAGTGAGAAAACTACAAGACAAACTTCAGCCTCACATTCTGAGACTGACATTTCCCATGCTTTCTTTGTTCTAGTGGCAGTCATTGAAAGAGTTCTCAGTGTGAGGCAATGTATGTTGAATGAGGAACAGAAGCAGCCCTTTGCTCTCCAGCCCTTCCCTGTTCCCCATCTGTCCAATGGCTGCCAGTTCAGTAAGGTCAACCCAAGTTCAGCTCTTTATTACAGCAATTCATACAAACCTTTTCCTCTGCCAAGGCGAGCAGTTGCTGCTTGGCCTTCTCCACCTCCTCCACAGGGCCTCGGATGGTGACCTTATCAATCCCTGAGCCTTCAGTAGGGAAGTGGATGTGCACACCGCCACACTCCTCCATGATCGAACGGACCAAACGGCCCTTGGACCCAATCAGTGAGTTGTGCAACTTTGAGGGAATGGACACCTCAATCTCCGTAATGTTTGCCTGGACACAGCAAGACACATTAAAGACACGATGCATTTAGACTAATCTGTTAGAGCACTAGCTCATATGCGCTTAACCCCTACCAGCTCCTTCTGAATGGCTAAGATGCGAATTCGAGCAGCTTCACAGTTTGCCTTCTTCCCAGTAATGACAATCATTTCCGAGTTACTGTTTTCTGCAGGCAGGTCGATTTTAGTGTTTGTTTCCTCTCGAATCTAGGGGGAAAAATAAATCTGTCGTCAAAGACAGACTTGACCCAATTAACTGCTGAATTACACAATATGAATATAATGTACCTTCTTGATATTTGAGCCTCCTTTTCCAATTATGTTTCTGTGAAACTGCTTGAAGATGGGGACTGAGACAGAAAAGCTGTTCTCCACCTGATCAAAATAAATAAATTATGGTTAACCACCAAGCTTCCATTTTACTCCTACAATAAAAGACAGTGTATTGGGGAGTATTATGACAAACACTAAGCAAGCAGTGGGGGAAAGAAAAAAAAAAGATTGTTAAAGTCTCACCATTTCAGCCACTATCTTCTGCATAAACTTTGAGCATTTTTCCACCTCAGTTCTTGGGCCCCTAAGTTGAACAATGTCACTTTTTTGGGCTGGGTCAGGGAAGTTGATTATGACCTGAGAGGAAAAAAAAAAAAAAGTGTAAAACAATTTAAGCAACTTTGAACACACAAAAACAAGTCCCATTTGCTCTTCAACTCACCTCTGGGAATTTGTCCCGTACTTCTTTTATTTTCTCCCCTTTTTGGCCAATGATGGCTCTGTGAAAACGCTGTTCAATGATCAGGTCCTTTGTACGCTCATTCTCCTGTGACAGACAGTGTGGTACAATTACGAATAGCTTGTCATTTACAGGATTTTTTCAGTGCTGTGAACTTAAGTTCATATTAACCATGCGTGACGCAAGCTCAAGCAGCTCCTTCTTGGCTTCCTGGACACCCTGGGGATCCCCCTCAATGCGAATGAGGTTACTTTTCTCGTTGTCGGGCGGGATGCGGACAGTCACTTTGTGCAGCTCCTTGATGCGGTTGACTATCAAAAAAAATTTGTCGATTCATAGTTTTAGAACAATGTTTTGCACACAATAAAGTGCATTAAAACTTTACTTACTGTTAACACCTCCTTTGCCAATCAGGTGTCTGTGGAATTTGGGATCCACACTTATCTCTGCATAGTCCATCCGGCTCACCTTCATTTAAAAAAAAGAAGAAAAAAAAAGTTAGAAATGTGAAAATTTAATTAAACTGTTAATTAGAAAACAAGGATGTTAAAAAACACTTTAGTCTGTAGCTAATGTTCCAAGCTCGTAAAAACACTTTAAACCTTCCTTGTACAAACATTTCTGTAACACAAAAGCTTTGACAATCAAATTAGGTTTGGAGTCTAGGCCCTAGAACAACTGCAGGCAGTATCTTACCAAATCTGTAACAATGGTTTCAATCTGGCTCTGCACCATCTGTACATCTTTGGTGGGACCCTCCAGGGTGATTTTATCTTCTCCCTCAGTGAACTCAATGTGCACCTGTAAGCAAAAGGGCATGGTAAAAATTAATTTCAAGGAGAAATCCAAGAGTTTTTAAACTATTTTAATCAAGAAAAATCCATTTGTCAGCAGACCTTGGGCATTTGTTGGGTAATCTTAGCCAAGTTCTGCCCCTTCTTGCCAATAATGAAACGATGAAGCCAAGAAGGAGCTGAGACCGAGGAAACAGTGTAGCTGTTTGCCTGTGAAAGGAAAGACAAACATTAAGCCCCTCATAACTGTGTAAACTATTCAGAGTGTCAATCATCATTACCAGACCAGTTTACCTTGGCATAAACCTCAGTGAGGGCCTGACCGAGACGGTCCGGCTCCCCACGAAGGATAACAGTTTCTGAGCTGCTGTCAGATGGTGGGATCTCAACCGAGACACCAGTTCTATCCAGAATCTCCTGCAGGGTGTTTCCCTTGGGGCCAATCACATACTTGTGCTGAGACTTCTTCACCTCCACTGCAATGGTGGTGGCATTCTTCTTCTGCAATTAAAAAGGTAGCAATTCAGAGTAAATCTCCAGAATATGACCAATTTTATTTGAAATTTCTATTTACATTTGAGGGCATGAGTGGTTTGAATTTTAGCTTTATCTTGAGGAATCAACTAGTTTTAGTTTAGTTAGTTAGGCAGCTGGGATGGGCTCCAGCACCCTCGAGGGCAAAGTGGTTCAGAAGATGACTGAACACCCATTTTAGTGTTCAGTTTTACCAGGCATTCTGAGGAACGCCTTGACTTCACTTCAGAGACAATAAAAATTATTAGGCATCATGTTAGATCAGATTTTGTCATCTATAATAAGATTTCATGTCACTTTCAAAGCTTGAGGAGGATCAATAAACTCGACTATAGCCTACCTTGTCTTCATAAATCTTCTTGATCATAGCCACAGCAAGGGCCACCTGCTCCTTTTCCCCAGTGATGACAATCTCAGTTTTGTTCACACTTGGAGGGGGAACATTAATGCGGGCACCGGTCTCCTGCATCATTTCTCCTACGATCTTATTGTAGGCACCGGTGATGAACGGGTGGTACACCTTGTCAATATTCACCCTCTCCACAGCACGCTTGTCCTTAAGAAGCACGAGTAGGACAAAAATCAGTAAGGGTTCCATAGCTTTGACATCAACAGCTGTAGAAAAGTAAAGAACATCTGTTTTTGGATGTTACCTGCTCAGCTGAGATCAGCAGGATCTCATGCTTTGCCTTCTCCAGGCCCTCCTTGGTACCAGAGATCTTGATCTGGTTGCTGGGGTCGTCAGGTCGTGGGATCTGAATTTTGGTGGCGGTCTTGAGCTCAAGCTCCTGAAGCTTTTCCCCATTTTTACCGATGACAAAACGATGATGTTCCTTCGGGATAGCAACAGTAGCTGAGGCCTGTTGTGATCCAAATGTGCAGTTATAATACAAGTCTGCTTTTAATAATGCTTCCAAGTATTGTGATTTAACTTCTTCCACATGAAATTAAGAGTCTTAACCTGAGTCTGCAGTCGGGACACAATCTCCTTACGGGCCTTCATCACAGCATCCAGCTTTCCAGAAACCATGATGGAAAGACCCTGATCTTTTGCCAAGGAGAGTTCCAGGTGGGCTCCAGTCTTATGCATGATGTCCACACAGACCTTTGCTTGGTCTCCTTCCCCAAACTGGTTGAGGTCCTTGTACCTGCGCTCCTCTAGCGGCACATGGAAAACCTGGGTGAAAAGGGCACTTGAAAGTTAATGTGATGTAAGCGGAAGTTTATTATAACAAAACGCAACTTCTTACAAATTTAACTGCCTTTAAGTTAGGTGGTTGATATTAGAGCACCATCAATACATCAAAATAACACCACAAATATTGGGGGCTAGCAACAAAGAAGAAAGGCAGATATCTGATTTATTAGCAAATACTGGCCACTAACGGATATGAAAAAAACAATCATTTCTTGACTGTGGTTCAGTTCGTAGAGCGGGTCATCTGATGACCAATGGTTCGAATCCTTGCTCTGACAGGCAACATGTCACTGATCCCAATAGGGTCTGGCAGCAGCCACCTACTAGTGTATGAGTGAATCAGGAGTGAATCACTCCTGATCAGGAGTATCAGGAGTGCATTTGCAATCCATGCAGAGGTGGGTTGCAACAGGAGGGATTAGGATAGATTGTCTCAGAAGAGTTGAGTTTTTAAGAGTTTCTTGAAAATAGGGAGAGATGCCCCAGCTCTGGAGGTCATTCCACAGCACAACCTACCTATTCTATATAATGACAATGAAGTATAGATCATTTTTAAAGACAACAAAACTTTAAAACACTGGATTATAGTCTGTAATAGGTTGTAGAAGTGGTAGTTTTAGAGAGAGCAGACTTTCGGGAAAAAATGCAAGTCTATATTTTATAAGTAGTTACATAAAAATAGCTAAGTAAAACATTTAAAATGTAAATGCCAATTAATATACAGTATTCACACCCAGGTGCACCTGTAGAGTGAATAGCAAACTGATTTTCAGAGCAGGAGTATTGTGGTCTGACTTTGATTCATTTAATTTTGTAGGGTTTTTTGGTGGGGGGTAGTGAGATTGTCGTCACGGAAGTGAAAGCATCGCACTTACCATTCCTGCAATTGTCCAGGTAGCGCGCGCACACACACACACACACACACACACACACACACAGAGCAAGAGACACTGTACCCACACAGCAAAATCAGTTCATATATCAGTTACATATTGGCTGATATTGATTAAGAGGCAATACATTATAATCAGTGCGATAAATCAGTTGGGCTCTAGTGGGTATAGGACACAACGCAGACAAGACAATTCGTCCCACAACTCCTCAGGCTAAATGGAGAAAAACAAATCTTCAGGTTCATGACGACATTTATAAAGAGAAACTTAACTTCTATAATTTACAACTAAGGAATGCAAGGAAGTCATCCCACCCCCCCCGTGTCAGTAGCACCTGAAGTCTATTCCATCAAGGCCTGCAATGACTTTGCCAAATTCTTTACAGACAAAATCCAAAATATTAGACAAGTAGTTGGTTCAGGATATGTACTGTGCCCACCGTAAACCAGTTCAAACATCATGATGCAGTTTTATCTCATTAACAGCAGAGTTCTGGGGAATACCCTACATCAATTGAACACCTTCTGCCAGTTGGAAATCCTGCCCAATGGTTTTTTAAAAAAAGATCAGAAAGATTTTTGGGTCAGAGCTGTTATAGATTGTGAATGCGTCTTTTACGTCATATGTTTTTTGCAGAGCTTTTAAAAACCACTGTAGTTAAAAAAAGAGACGATCTATACAAGACACAAAGGAACAATTACTGGCCGATCTCCAATTATCCATTTTTAAGATAATTGAAAAGGATGTTTATCATCAGCTAAATGACTTCAACACATTACAACTGGTAAGATGTCTTCCAGTCAGGTTTTAGACAGCACTGGGACTGCTCTGACCAAAGTGATGAATGACATCTGTTTGAATACAGACAATGGAAACATGTCAGTTTTACTGGAACTCAGTACTGCGTTTAATATAGTTGAGCAGACTATTACTGAAAAACTGTAATATTAAACTGGTTCAAGGGGTACTTTGTGTCATTAGGTAACGTCACATCTCAGAAAACAAGAATTACATGTAGGGTTCCCCAAGGCACCATCCTGAGGCCTCTTCGGTTTAACATCCACATGCTCCTACTGGCACAGGTTAAAGAGAACAGCATGTGCCATGTTTCCATTAGTACTGGTGCTACCCACTTTGGTGCATTTCCACTATGAAAAACAACCTGGTCCTAGATTTGTGGTCTCTACGCCATTGCATCATTAATCTGCAACCCGCCATTTAAAGAGGGGGGGAAACAAACAAAAAAACCACACACACCTTGAGTCAACTTTACAGTGAACAGAGTAATCAGTTAATTCAGTCCACAAAACCATACCATGGTCTGTCATGGTGGTTCAGACATTTCTGTTTTTGGTGGATGAACAAATAAAATCCAGCGTGAGCTTGATGGAGCAACGAGCGAGTTTACCATGGGAGTTAAGTGGTGCTTCATGATGATGTCAAGGTACGATAGTACCTTGACTGGAAATGCTCACCAGGAATAGTTCCTGGTAGCAGACTCAAATCGAGTAGTGCCGATACCAATATCGTTGCAATATCCTATGCTGCAATGACAATAAAGTCCTTGAATACCATGTAGTGGAAACGCAGCATTAGTTTCCATAGCTACACAGATCTATATTCCAATGTTACCTGGAGACCAAAGCCCTGTACATGCTCTTGGTAAATGCATTGAGAAGATTAAGGACTGGATTAGGGTCGTCCCGAGCCGATATTAGGATCGGATGCCGATGAAGAAAAAAAAACACGCATTGTATCGGAAGATGCGGAAAAATTCCGATCCAGACTCAACATCCATTTTTTAAGTAAATCCACTCGTACCGGTTTAGATAATCCAGTCCAGTTTTTTGCAGTGGTTTCCCTAAAATCTGCTCCGGATTTTCTAGCACACCTTCAGCACCAGCGTCTTACAATTTACCTCAGTGGCATCTTCAGCAGTCAAGTTTAACAGTAAAAATGTCAGCTGTGTGGGATCATTTTACCTTAAAGGATGAGAAAGACGAAGAGGTGGAGTGAAACATATTTGCACTTATTTTTATAACATTGGTTTACACTTGTTCAAGAGAAGAGTACTGATACTGAGTTAAGACTATTTTCCAGATAAGGTTGTTCATGTGGTTTGCTTGTTTGATACAGTTTATAGTCTTATTTGCACTTTTTACTGACCACTGATGTCATTTCTGTTTATTTATAAGGTCTATTTTATGTTTGTCCCAGAATAACCAGGTCAGTTTGTGTTCAACCATTGTGTATTATTCAAACTCACCTAATTCAGCTGGATAGCTGTTCTCAAGAGTACTAAAACCCTTTTCAAC
>JAPTYR010000019.1:23746510-23766811 GCA_029814505.1 Siphamia roseigaster | reverse complement strand
GTTGTGTTTTTGAAACGTGGTGTACGGTATGTCCTATTGGAGTATATGGCATGGCTAGGTGGCTAGCGTGGCTAATGTGGTGTAATCAAACTTTCTCACCCATTTGACCTTGGTGGAGTAAAAAAGAAAAAAACATAGTTAAATCAATAAATATGAACCAATGTACACTCTGTCACTATTTATATTTTAATTTATATTTATATAGTTTAACATTAATTAAATAAATTTTTCTGACATTTGTTTACATTTGATGGAAAAAAACGTATTTAACCAGGAAAAATCATAAAAGTTTCAAAAGTATCAAAAAATAAAGCCTTTAAAAGTGAGTTACTGTGTGGAAAATGTATTTGATCAGGTCACAGTACTCATTTTAGTGGGTATGGACAGAAAATTTAGGAAAAATTTAGAAAAAATGTCATAATTGACATAAAAAGCCATTATTATGACATAAAAAAATGCATAATTATGAGATAAAAAGCCAAAATTACGAGATAAGAAATGCATAACTGAGAAAAAGTCAGAATTATAATATATCAAGTCCCAGTTTCTCTCCTCCACTGATTTTCCCTCTAAAGTGTCTTATTTTTCCTGCTGTCACATATGTTTAACTTGAAAATGTGACCCAAATCTGACTTTTTACTGTCATTTGTCCTAAATAAATAAAATTAAAATTAAAATACAGATTAAAAATAGAAAATAGAAATGTTGTACTCAGTGGAATATAGAACTACGATGACGAATTGAGGCAACATAAAATAAATACGCTTGTGACTACTAGAAGTTATATTTCAAGAATAAAGTCATTATTTAACAAGAATAAAGTTGGCATATTTAGAGAATACAGTCATTATATTTTGAGAATTAAGTTATATCCACTCATGGGATAAAAAAGAACTTGGAACATTTTGTGAACTAACTTGCGAAATAACTTTTAAATACTGAGCCATTAGCCCAGCATCAACAGATTATTATTAGTCTAAGGACACTGTAGAGTTTGCACTGGTTTGGTTTATATTCTCATTATGAGTTTATTCTCAAAATATAACGACTTTATTCTTGTTAAATAATGAGTTTGTTCTCAAAATATAATGACTTAATTCTCGTTAAATAATTATTTTATTCTTGAAATATGACAACTTTATTCTCATTACCTCCGCCAAGGAGGTTATGTGATCATTTGACTGTGCGTTTGTATGTGCGTTTGTTCGCTGCAATTTTGCAGCATGCCACAAGGGGTCAATACATTTGCATGCATTGGCATGACTGGCACCTTGGCGGAGGTTTGCACTCTCTGAGTGCTTTTCTAGTTAAATGATGAATTTATTCTCAAAATATAACAACTTTATTCTCATTAAATGATGAATTTATTCTTGAAATATAATGACTTTATTCTCGTGAAATGATGAGTTTATTCCTGAAATGTAGCTACTTTAGTTTCGTTAAATAATGAGTTTATTCTCGAAATATAACAACTTTATTCTCATTAAATGATGAATTTATTCTTGAAATATATTGACTTTATTCTCGTGAAATGGTTTTTTTTTTAAACTATGACTTTATTCTCATTATACACTGACTTTATTCTTGAAATATGATGACATTGTTCTCATAGTCACAAACATTTTTATTTTCTTATGTGGCCCTAAACAGTGCTAAGTGCAGTGCGAAAGATGATGAAAAGTAATATAATAAGCTAAAACACAAGTTACAAGAAGCAGGTGTGCAGTCTAATTGTATACTATAAATGTAAAAGTCTGATAACCTGGGGGGGACGTGCTGCAGAGCCTGGTGGTTCTCCATGGGATGTTGCGGAACCTTCTTCCAGAGGGAAACAGTGAAAAAAGACCATGGTTTTCTGTGATGATCAGTCGGGTTGGTGTGTCTTGACCTTTACAGACGTGTATTCAAACCTTCCAGATCTGTTCCTTTTTGTTTTGTGTTTTCATCCTGGCACTTTGTTCAGGTAAAATCTGCATTAGCTCAAACCAGTTATCCTCCCTGCTGTTTCCCTCATATCATCACTCAGTTTTATTTTAATCACAGTAGTTGTTTCAGCTTAGTTTGATGCAGCATTTGTGAAATAATGAGGCTGCGAACTGTCATAACTGGAGCTGTTTATATTTTCAACCTAACTTTTACACGTGTTACTCTTAAATGTCCAGTTCCACACCATTTTATCAAACATTATTGTTAAATTGCTAGTTACACTCGATTCCCACATTATTACACAGGCCTCAGGTGGAGCTGACACTAAATAAAAGTTAACCCTTTAACCCCTGATGCGTCAGCACTAACACGTTCTGAATGGACGCTTTAGTTTAAATATTCAGAAAAATTCCAACTTTTTTTATTTTTATTTTTTTACTGTTTTTACTGTTTTATTGATAGAACTGATGTTTGGAGATAAATAAGTGTCAAAAAGCAACTGATATAGAAAAAGACTAAACTAAAATGACTGGAACCAAATTACAATGCCAGTTCTTGTTTGTTTTTTTTTTTTGCATATTTTTTCAAGTTATTTATTATTTTGTAAATATTTATTAGTTTTTCTTCTTTTTTGCTTATTTTGTTTTTCTATGTTTTCTTTTTCATCTTATATTTTCTTCTCTTTTGTTCCATTTGTGTCTTACTTTGTTTATGTTACTTATTATTTGGTTGGTTTATTATTCATTTTTGTTAATTTTATTCATCACTTTGGCTGTATTTCTTCATTTTGTTGCTTATTTGATTTATTTTTCTACATTTTGTTTCTTATTTTATTTTTTTTCTACACTTTTGTTCTGTTTCTGTCTTTGTTTGTTCATGTTACTTATTATTTGGTTGGTTTATTATTCATTTTTGTTTATTTTATTGATCACTTAGGCTGTTTTTATTCATTTTGTTGCTTATTCTTTTTGGGACTATGGAATAAAGTCTCAGGAGTTAAAGGGTTAATGTGTGCTGATGCTGAGCAGGAGCTTGAGTGGGGCTGATGTAGAAAGCGCTGCACATGCTCATATTTCCTGCGCTGACAAACTCACCGGCGTGATGCATTTTAGTGCAGCTCCAGGAACTGGCGGGTGATACTTTACCCAGCTGTGACAAACAGCTGGAGGGGAGAATCCCACCTCGAAGGGAGGAAGAGGCCGGTAAACTAATCGTGGGACTGCAGGGAAATGTTCGTCTTAGCCAATGGGGCAGAAACCTGTGTTCTCATATTTCTGGGCCACTGTCCCACAGCATCATTCAGGAAACAAATATCAACGTGTGCTTTTCATCAAATGCTACAGCGGACAAAAGCATGGGCCCATGATGGTTACACAGCCAGCAGGTCCATGTGGGCCCCCAGAAGGGACACCTTTGGCCTGCATATAAAGGTCCCATGTGGGTTTGGCCACGGTTCCCATGGTGACCCCACATGTGTTTGCCCATATCACAATCACAGATCTGAATATGTAATTTTATTTATTTTTCCACGCTATTCATCCCACAATATTTTTCTTTCATGTTATTTGCTCCATCTAAAATCTGTTTTGCAAATATCTTCATTTGTAATCCTTTTTTTAATTTTTAATGTAAATAAATGTGCCTTTTACTGATGTTTGTTGTTATTTTAGTGACATTTATTGTTATTTTGCTGATATTTGTTGTTATTTTATCGACATTTGTAGTTATTTTATTGATATTTGTTGTTATTTTACTGACATTTGTAGTTATTTTGTTGACATTTGTTGTTATTTTATTGATATCTGTTGTTATTTTATTGACATTTGTTATATTACTGACACCTGTTGTTATTTTATTGACATTTGTAGTTATTTTATTGATATTTGTCGTTATCTTACTGATATTTGTTGTTATTTTTCTGACATTTGTTGTTATTTTGTTGACATTTGTTGTCATTTTATTGACATTTGTTGTTATTTTATTGATATCTGGTGTTATATTACTGATATTTGTGGTTATTTCAATGACATTTATTATTTTATTGACATTTGTTGTTATTTTATTGACATTTGTTGTTATTTTACTGATATCTGTTGTTATTTTATTGACATTTATTGTTATTTTATTGACATTTGTTGCCTACTGTATCTGTACATTCTTGGCTGTTGTACATCAACAGAGTACGGGCCAACTGAGTGAGGAGAAATGGGAAGCTGAAATATTTCTAGATAGTATCAAGGATGAAAGTGGAACAGAGAGGAGCTCCAGGATTATCCAAATAATATATAGACAGCGAAAAATGTGCTCACATTTGCGGCATCGCATTTTTATTCATTTGTCGTCCCTGGCGTGCACCCACAGCGGTAACTTCATTCAGAGGAATGCGATGACCCCTATTTCACTGATGTGTTCAGACACTAAGCAATCTTGCCTCCAGCCCTGACAATGTACGGCCCTGCATTCGTTCTGTTTGATTCTGATTTAAGCAGCGACTACCTCTGTGTGGGGGGAGGCCGTATCACACCTTCAGAAAGTCTATTCCTTATCACTATGCAAACATGCACTGAAGAAAAAGTTTTGTGCTCTTGCCATCATGGTGAGTGCAATGAGCCAAGTCCTCCAGTTAATGAGCTGCTCAGGCGGTGTGGCTGACACATGGTTCTGCAGATCAGTGGGACTCACAGTCATGCTCAGGGGCCACTCAGCCGATGAAAGACTTCTGAGTGCTCCTTCAACACTTTCCAGCAAAAAACATATTCTGTCCTGCTGAACTACCTTTACATACACGGAGGAGAAGGGATCAGTAGACGCTTTTCCATTGGATATATGCGCACAACTTTACCGATATTTACTGAATGTTGAAAAAGCAGAAGTGTGTAGCGTCAAGATTGACCACCTGCCCATAAGCCCAAGGAGGGACAAGGGGTATGTTTAGGTGGGACAATGTGGGACACTGACGCCCCCCCCCATTTATTTTCATCCTGAGTGAAAATTGAAGATTCCAGATGGTTGTCTGCCATTTTCACTCAACTTGGATTAAAACATGAATATTTTAAATGAAAATTTCTGCACACGTCTGCATAGAGATGAATGACTTATTGGATTTAAAATGAGTAAGGTTTAGTGCATATTTGTGTGCAGCCGTTACAGTGCTTTCATTGTGCATGCAAGCAGGAGAAGGCCTATTACGAACCGTCTGGGAGCGGTTGGATCACTGTGAAAATGTCATCCGTCCCTCTCAGATTGTAGGAGATAATGCTGAATGACACAAAGAAGCAGGCCTGAGGGATTTTAGTCTCCCTTGAAACTCGAGTCCTGTGAATGCAGTTTTACATTCCTGCAGTGGGTTAATGAGTAACCCAAAGGAGGAGCTTCTGGAACCCAGTCAACACACAGTTGTTTGCTAATGACTAGTACAGTGGGGATAAAGTAAACACTTTGCTTGAATCCACTCTTCGCTTCGGGCTTTCTTATTTCACCAATCAATCCAACTCTATATTCTCACGGATATGTCAATAAAAGCAAATGTAAATATGTAAATCTTTCAGTATGTTTGCATGCTGTGGAGGCTTATTGTAGCTGTCTGTTGTTGATATGCGTGCTTTACAGTATATCTGCAGTTCAAATGCTGTCAGACCTGAATGTCACACATCAGTTCTGTTTGTCGTGCAGACAGGGAAAGGGATGCAGTGGTGTTTCTCTAATAACATTGTGTACAGCACATTTAACACTTGACATCCATCTGTTAGAGCTCATAAATCCTTGCATTGAGTCTGTCTTGAATTGGTGTTATTGAACCCAGCAAACTGAACCAAAGAGACATAATGCTTCCAAATTTTTTTTGTGTGGCTGCTCGGCCTCTTTTATTTAATGCTTACTAATGCCGTGTTGATATTGGATCTGGTTTATGCTCACAGCCAGCTTGCAAAGTGTTTTAACATGCAGGTTTTTGTTTCTGGTTGAGATCCGCCATAATCAGACACTGGAAATGCATGGACAAATGGGAATTTTACAGCAGGTTTCTGGATTTATGGATGTTAGGTTTCACCAATTTATAGATTTTGTGAATACAGAAAACATATGATCATATCAAAGTAATGAGAAGACAAACTATAATAAATCTCCTGTTGTGCTGTTTTGAGTTGTAATGCTGTGCTTTTTACCAATGCAAAGCAGTTCTTTTTATAAGGCTTTTAAAAATACTATTTTACATTACAACCAGATGTTTTAAGCTATAATTTTCTCAAAAAGTCACAGGCAAGGATTCCAAACCTCAAGTGCAGTGTGTTCTTAGTACATAGTAATTAGCTCTTCATTTAGTGAAAACAAACCCCAGAGCATTGGGAAGGTAAACTGCAGCAGATTTCCTGCTTGTTTTTTTTTTTTTTTTTTGTTTGTTTTTCCTGCAGTCCTTGCAGTAGTATACATTTTTGCAGTTTACATGCTTGTCTGACTCAGGGAAACTATTTGAATCGACACATGGAACATATGTGGTCATAAAATGCACAATGCTGCGGATCATTTACAGATGCCAAATATTTTCTACTCCAGAAAGATGGACAGTATTTACTCTGTGCTGGCTGAGATTCATGCATATCTTAACCTAGGCTCAGGCAGAACATTTTTTTTTTTTTTTTTAAATGTTATTTCTCTTAACAATGTTTGCTTCTTCAGGAATTCTGATAACTTCTATCCCTCCCAAAACACTATTATTCTAACCACAAATATTTTTTAGATGTATCATCGGTAGAGTTTTAGGAGCTTTATGTTGACATAATGGTTCCTTCTTCTCCGTTTCTTTCAGCCAAAAGCTCTTGGACAGACCCTCCTCTCTGAGGTTTTCCAGCGAGGCAACCTAATAGAGAGTGATTACTTTGGTCTCGAGTTTCAGAACATGCAGATGAACTGGGTATGTACTTCCTGCTTTATACTGACACAAGAACATTCTGAACTGAGATGCAAATAAGTTTATATTTCATGCTGCTGAGCAAATGCAAACCAATCCACTTGGCATCAAATGCATTTGAGTCACATGGTGCAAAACAAACTGATTTGATTCGCTCCTGTTCAGCTTTGGGAGATGGTCTTGAGTTTACTGGACATGGACTGTATATAATTGAGGAAAATCTTTAACTTCTGCTATAACTGTGCATCAACAGTACAATGTCATATTTTCCATTATTGTGTTTTTCCAGAAACCTTATCTGAATTCAAGGCCACCTAGAAGTTTTTCAAGCATTAGAGATGACGTATGAAATACATTTCTCCGTCAAATGGACAAATGTAGCTTGTTTTTAGCTCCTGTATTACATCTACAAGAGCTTAAAATGCATCTGCCCATCAGTTCCAGAAGCGATTATGATTTTATGTTTTCCTGTAGTATCTCTTGTATACAACACATCTGTCCCAATACAATAAAACAAACTGTGTACAAAATAAATAAGCAATGGATTAATTAATTATTTGTGGATGTAACGAAAGTGGCATATAAAGGCCAAATAATTGGAGATCACCCAATAAGTCTGGACTGGAAACTAATATGACCTAAATCATCATCCATCCACCTCCAATGTAGACTTTTCTATGTTGATTGCTTAAGCAGTCCCCTGGTTCTGTGTTTTGTTTTTTACACGAAGTAAAAAAAAATAATAATAATATTCCTGGCAAACAAAGCGTTATTGTCTTCCTTATTTCATGATATTCTTTAATGCCTGTATTGTACATTAAACTGAGAGAATTGATGAGAATGTCAGCTGATACCAATTTGTCAGTGTAGCTGTTTGGATCACATTCCTCCCTCAATCAGGCCCAGATGTAAAAGGCTTATGCAGCACAGCCAGTTTTTGCCCGTAGCGTTGCCACATTGCTGTACTATCATACCACAACATGCCATCATTCTGTTTAGTAGTAACAGGGTCTGTATGTGCAGCATACTTGGATCGCATTACAGTGCTCAGTGTTAAAATGTATGCCTTTTTTGTTTTTTTTTCAGGTTTGGATAGAACCAACCAAGCTCATTGTGAAACAAGTCAGGAGTGAGTCTACCAAAATATTCAGCTGAATATCCACCTAAGTCCTAATGTACATGTGGGCTGATGATGTGTGTTATGTTTTTCCAGGACCGGCAAATACACTATTTAGACTCTCAGTGAAATTCTTTCCTCCAGACCCTGGTCAGCTGCAAGAGGAGTATACGAGGTCAGTGACTGCAATTTCCTACTGGATATTACATGCCTGTGTAGCAAAGCTTTAGAAGCATAAAATTCTTTTTCTTCCTCTTTATTCAGAAGTTCACTTTTCAGGGCAGTGTTTAATTTGTCAGATAATTTCTTTTAAGCTGCAGTCAGTAATGGTGTGACCACCTCTAATGCTATTCAGGGCTTATTTTTATTTTTCCTCATTGATTCTGTCTATTCTTTGAAAATGATCCTTAGTTTGTTTGTCTTTTGATGAAAATAACCTTTGAGTAACTGAACCAGACAATTTTTGTTTTTCGTAGGTATTTATTCTCCCTTCAGATGAAAAGAGATCTAATGGAGGGCAGGTTGATCTGCACGGAAAATACCGCAGCCTTACTCGCCTCTCACTTTGTCCAATGTATGTTGGTATTTTACAACAGAACGTGACTGTCCAGAAAATTAAAAATGATCTTCACTTTATTTGCATTGTACATGCATCATAATGGAATAAACGCATTCTTTCTATGAGTTCCTGCATTTATTTTTCTTCAGTAGCAGTGAAAAAATTCCTGATGTCCCCTTTTTTCTCTGTAAACCATAGCGGAGATTGGCGATTACGACGATGCAGCAGACAGAGAATACCTGAAAATGAACATGATGTTGCCTTATCAAGAGAAGGTGCAAGAGAGGATCATGGAGCTCCATCGAAGACACTTGTAAGTCATTGCTTTCTTGTTTAATCTGTCTGGTGGTATATTTCTGTTTTTCCTTTCCAAACTTGCCTTTATGAATAAAAAAAAAAAAAAAGGGAAATGTATAAGGAGTGGCACATCATCGGCGCATCCATTGTGTGGCTTAAAATACAAATGTGTAGTGTCGTGTAAGATGAGGCAACTGAACTAAGACCATTATGTGTACTTGCTAAACAACCTTAATAAGGGTGTTTGCCTTATTTCAAAGTCCTTGTCTCTCAAAACCCTCATTGCACTTTTCCCACCAGTAGCCTCCTTGTTAGTAAAGTGCTATCCTATGGCCAATAGGGGCTCTTTTCAAACCAGTGTATTAGGTGGCTCTAAAGACCTCTGCTAATCTCTTCCCTTGGTTGCCAGTGTGGAAGCACGAGCAGTGAGTTCCCTGGCCTAAATCCCCTGCCTGGCCGCTCTATTAGCCATAAGGCCAGTAGGGCAGGGGAGGGCCTAAGGAGATTTCACTGCTTAACGGATGAACAAAATTAGAATGTGGTGATGATTGGACGGATAGGT
This sequence comes from Siphamia roseigaster, assembly GCA_029814505.1. Taxonomy (NCBI): domain Eukaryota; kingdom Metazoa; phylum Chordata; class Actinopteri; order Kurtiformes; family Apogonidae; genus Siphamia; species Siphamia roseigaster. Next base: position 23,757,444 of record JAPTYR010000019.1, on the reverse strand, counting down.
CTTCCTAGAATACTGTTTGGTTGTAATCACATGGTTTTAGATAATTCCTCTCAAATCCTTGGAAGTTACAAGGGATTTTAAGTCCCACTCAACAGCATACAGGGTATGATATAATCTACCATTGTTCATATTATATGTGGCTGCAGGTTGCATAACTGGCCATTACATTAAGTACCTTCACAAGCTTAATTAACTGTAATTATTAACCTAGAGACACAGGTACTTTACTACACTTAGGGCGCTGCACAACAGTTTAAGTATTTAAAGATATGTGTCAAAATGTTCAACGGATCAAAAGCTATCATAATGAGACACTGGAAAGTTCATTTGTATTTAATGAATCTTTTAGTTGAATCAAAGTCATTTGTATTTCTTTGTCCATGAAGTGCAAGTGTGTTTGCCAATTACTTAAACTTTTTTTTTTCTTTTTAGGAAATTAGTTTTTAAGTGCCTTAAGAGGTTGACCAGTAGTAGAATTTCAAAAATATACTTGGTGCCAATAAAAACACAGAGAACAGAATAATATGTAGATTTGGATATTTGGGGTTACGTTTATATTAAAGAGGGAAACGTCATTAGAGAATGAATTGTGGACACATCTGTTCAGTGCCCTGAATACAGGTACTCACAAATTGAAGGTGCTATCATTCAATATCAGGTATTTCCACCTCTGGCTTCAAAACAAGTAATGCAGCAGTAACTAATGGAACTAAGGCTACATTCAGACTGCAGCCAAATGTGGAACAAATCTGCTTTTTTTTTTTTTTTTTCCTCCCCCATGTGACCTGTATTGGATATGTTTAAGCAAATTTGAATGGCAGAAATCAGCTTTTTTTTTTTTTTTTTTCCCCCAAATTTCAAAAACAACTCTGGCCGCTTTTGTATCTGGTCGTAAATCCAATACGCATCTGATAATTTGCAATGCGACTTGAGTCTGAACAGTGAAGTCGCATTTATCAGACCTTTCCAGTTACTCCTGTGATTGACACACCAAACATAAACACACATGTAAACGTCACTATCTACAGGCTGCCCTTTGACAACATCCGTGTTTTCACAGTCATTTGACGTGTAGATCACCAAACCCTGAACCCAGACACATCAAAACTGTTTGTAGCTATCAAAGGATTTCTTCCATGGTGTAGTAACTTATGACAAAAACGAGATGTTTAATTAACTGCATGTAGGTCCAGGAGAACGAAGACTCCTCAGACACTGTTCAACATCAGGAGTTCATAGGGGTCTATGTCCTTAATATTTCTGATCTTTTCCAAATACCTTTGCTTTGCAGTGGCGTTGAGCTCCTCCTGAAAGGGACCCCTTGCTTTAGCCATCACCTAATCCATGTTTTAAAAATTAAAAATCTTTAATTATATGCCCCTTTCCTTATCTGTACTATGCTGTCACCTATAACAACCAATAGCTTGTAAGTTCAAAATGGCACAGCCTTCCAGATATGTCACACGATATGATGGATTTCCTCATTCGTAATTGCATCCAAACTTCTTTTGCACACATATCACTTCAGGGTCACATTCTGGTCATCCTCGAGACTGATAGAAGTCACATTTAATGAATGATATGAATAAGCAAACAAGAAATCAGATTTCACCCCAAAAAAAAATCCAAATTGTGCATGAAGACCTGCTGTCTGAACATCGCCATAGTCTCATGATCCTGTCCAGCGGGATCTGATCACTCCAACGAATGATTGTATTGCGATAACGGCACAGACGGTGAGCAACTTAACCACAGCTCAGACCTGCTTGTAAGATGCCAATGCCACGTTCTCTCTGCATTGTAAGTCGTGGCATTCTGAGCTGGTAAAACAATTACGGGTTTTTCTTCGCTGCCTTTCTATTATCTATTGAATGCACCTTATCTAACCAGTTAAGTGTGACTCTGGGCTTATCCCTTAATTTTGTACATTGAGTTGAAACTCTTGTCCAAACGCCGACATTGTGCAGGTCAGGAGTGAAGAAAATACAGCTGTTAACTGTGTTACTCATCTCTGAGCAACATATAAAAATAGGCACCTCGGTAAATAATTTCCTGGAGTTTACAATACGTGTTTGGACTGTGACTTTTTAAATAACGCTAAGTATGTATTTAATGACGATAGTATGGAGCAGGAAATGGCAAATTGCTGACTTGACCAATGTCATTCCAATCCTTAATGTACTGTTAACACTGAAAACAAATTATGCATGTTTATAGTTAACTCTTTCAATCAGTATCGGAAACCAAATAACAATTGAACTACGTGTCTCAGTTAAACAGATAAAAAGTCTAAGTTTGATGTAGTCTGAACATCAGACTAAAAGTTTTTCCATCAGTAAATGTATGGAACCTAACCTCAAGCTAACTGCAAAAGTCTATTACAGTATCTATAATATTCTGTTGATACCATTAATTTGCAGTGCACAAAGATCCCTCTACTTAAGTAATTTAAATGTTATTTGTGAGGAGCCTGATCACAACACAAAATATTTAGAGAAGCACAGTGTAAAATTGTTTGATATCCATTTTATATGCAGTAAATGTTTTTTTATGGTGTTTGACAGTTGCATCCCTTTTCTGATAAGGTTGTATGCATGTATGTGCAGTCTTTTCTTTTTTTAACTTGTGTGTATTTAACTTAAGGAATTGAAGCTTGTTCAGTCATTTCAGTTTGTCAGTTTATTGCTCTCCAAGAGGCCTGATATAAATGTTAATTTCATTATATAACAATGTGATGGGCAATTAAAAATAATTCAAGGATAGAGCCTCACGGAACTCCTCATTTTGTTCAATTTGAAAACTCAATATTTCAGCGAACTGGCTATATTTTTGAGCCATTTCTTGTTCTTTGTGCTAGCATTATATTGTGAACTATGCCAGAAGCAGTGGTAGGATCTGACGGAACTAAAGGTCTTACTCTTTAATTTTTTTTTTTACATAGAAATAAAAGGGGTGTTTGAATTGTTGCTCACAGCTTTTTTGAACACTTTTTCCACTCCAGGGGCCAGACTCCAGCTGAATCAGACTTCCAAATCCTGGAAATTGCCCGTAAACTGGAGATGTATGGTGTCCGCTTCCACCCAGCAGCTGACCGAGAAGGAACCAAGATCAACCTGGCTGTGGCTCATATGGGCCTTCAGGTTTTTCAGGTGTGTAGTGATCATAGTCTGGTTATTAGTACTACAGTGAATACCACTGGCAGTGTTACTAAAGAGTGTTCTTTTACAATTTCTTTTTGACTCCAGGGCAACACAAAAATCAATACCTTCAACTGGTCCAAGATTCGCAAGTTGAGCTTCAAGAGAAAACGCTTCCTGATCAAACTCCACCCGGAGGTTCATGTATGTATTAATAAAGAGAAGACTGTCTTTGTGAAAAATGTTAGGCTGGTGTTTGGTTCATATTTTAATTTAATGCGCTTTGTCATCTTATTTTTTTATGAATTTGTGTTAGGGTCCCCATCAGGATACTCTAGAGTTTATGATGGCCAGTCGAGACCAGTGTAAAATCTTCTGGAAGATCTGTGTAGAGTACCACTCCTTTTTCCGACTGTTCGACCAACCCCAACCCAAATCCAAAGCTATTCTCTTCACCAGAGGCTCTTCCTTTAGATACAGGTATAAATTGATTGGTATTTCTTCAAACCTACCGTAGTGTAATTTTCAGTGCATCTTTATTTCGACTGTATCTTTTTGATGCGCACATGATGAAATGATATACTCTTATTCAATGTTTTTACTCTAATCTCTTTCCATCAGTGGAAGAACCCAGAAACAACTTGTGGACTATGTCAGGGAAAATGGAGCAAAGAGAACGCCATACCAGAGGTGTGTTATTCAATACACTATTTAGAACAAAAATATCAGAAGTTTCACCCCTGGCATTAACATGTGGTATTTGTGGATTATGTCTGCAGTGAACACATACAGTTTGATCTTAATTCTCTTTTCTGAATGCAAATAAAAATCCTCATTTAATTTCCTAAAATGCAGCTGTGCAAGCTTTCATTTCCTGCAGCCACTATGGACTCGCAAGCCTTGAGATTTTACCAGACTTGTATAAGCTTTGCAAAGCGATCAGCAGCTTTTGAGATTGAATGTTTTATTGCTTGTTGCTCAATATAAAACCTGACATTTGTTGTTACTGTCTCTCTTGCATGACATATTCTTTAGTGAGGCTACATCTTTAAGCCAGGATTTTAACTGGTTTATACAAACTGTCAATGGTCTGTTTTTTCAGTTCAGGAATAAAGGGATGAAGCATTGTGTTCTCATAATGTAACTATGTGGGTTTTTGGAAGCACAGACATGTTGAATATGACACCACTGGCCTGTGGATGATTATATACTCCAGTTAAAGCAGAGGACATTAGCTGAGGAGGCAGTCCTTCAGTGTGGCCCATTTTTTTGGCTCTTCACGTTATTTTTTTAAAATGTAACCAGTATACAATTCCAGTGTGAGCTGGTTTGGTCCTGAACTGATCAGCTTGAACAAAACAATAACAAAGATGCCATACAAAGTACTTAGTCATGTTGAAGTAAGCATCAGTGTCTATAAAATCATCATTTATGGTTTCATTTTAATTGGAAATTATGAGCATAGGATAACAGATTAAGATAAACCCTGTTATATTCATTTGTCAGGAACAGCAAAGGTGTCCCTGGGTCAGTTTCACCCGGTACATGTTTAATTATCCAAAAGATGTCCGTAACCAAAAATATTCTAACAAGCATTGTTAAAGGAGAATTCTGGCAGTTTTACAAACACATCCCATTTGTTTGAGGCCAAAGTCAGTTGTCCAAAGGGAAAATCATGAGAAAATTTCATGCAGCCTGCACTATATTTGGCACTTGTGGCATTTCTATCAATGCGGGCAATAACAAGCAAGCATTTAAAGCGTACCTGTAGTGAATTTTAATGTATAACTATTAAAAAACTTGACATATGCCCCTAGTGATTCCATGAGGTTACATTGTTCATGACTCCTTGATAAGTCACCGCAAGTTTTTTTTTTTTTTTTTTTCACTGCTCTGTCCCCCCAGCCATGGTCAGCGACATTTTGCCTCCTACATGGGCTGTTGGAGCACAGGTAGTGACGTATGGTCGTTGATTAGTGCCATTGGCTGGGCTGCAGTGGACTGGTGACTGAGCCTTTGCTGCACACACCAGTCTAAGATAGAAATATAATTTCATGTTCTGATCAACAATGTACAAATATCTAACAGTAAATGGATCTATGATATATATATATATATATATATATTCTGTTATTTATTGGTTGTATGTGAGGGTAGAGCAGCAGGAAGTGGTTGAACGAGAGAGAAGATGGAGAAATAAATGAGCTGGAAAGGTTTGGGCAGTTCAAGCTAGAACAGAAAATGTGTCTGAGCGGTTCAGAGGTAAGTGTTGGATCAGTGAACGAGAGAAAAAGACTCCATCAAAAGATGGAGCAGTACTAGTTTCGCAGCCCCTGTGAGTTCGAATCCGGATTGACTGGGCCCAGGTCCGACTGCTGGACCTGGATCCTGCTGCTTGTCCAGCGGCGGGGCCCGGGGTCTGGCGAACCGGACCTGGCTCTGGCAAGCCATTTCATCCATTGTCTGTCTCTCTTTAACTGATCCAACACTCTTTTCTCTGCCTCTGCTTTTTTCGGTTTCATTTCTTGCTCTCCCCCTCCTACCGGCGCACGCACACAAATACACATACTGGATGTATCACTGAATCTCAGGCTGCATTTTCCTTCTCTGTCTGCTCCTCAAGCCTTCTCCTCCCTCTCTGGTTGGTACATATACCCATTTACACAGACATAATCCACATAACAGGCCATGGTTTTGCTCTTTGAACACTGTTTTCAGCTAGTTGTTGAGCCACTGAGCAACTGCTGACGACATTGTTTACGCGTCCGCGGTAACCTGGAATCAACGACTGTACGTCACATTCGGCCAAAAAATGGCCTCTCCCCTTGGTTCTGTCAGTGGTTAAGTTTTGTGATAAAATATTAAATATACTACTTTTACAGTATTATTTTTACTTAATATGCGTGCCTTTGTTTGAGTAATAAATAAAGCATGTTTAATGTTGTTGTGACCAGTACAGGTACGCTTTAATTTTCTCTCAAGCTTTTAACGTCAATCAAAATGCATTTGAGCAAATTTCCCATGGTGTGTGGGCCCATACCATTTAACCCAGTGCATAATTGTAGCATTAGCTAGCACAGACATGATACATTTTGTACTTTTAGAACAAGCGCACATACCTCTATTAATCTTCTGGTTCCCACAGAAGTCCGCACCAATTGATCGCCGAAGTCATGCAATCCACTAATCCAAAATGTTCTTTTTGTCCACCAAATGACCCTCATGAACCAAAATGAACATTGTCCTCCTTATTGTTTCACCACACAGGGACTAGCATTCCGTCATGACTGTTTGTGTCACATGACTGTGCAGGAAGTAGCACACTTGTAAAGTTTCCGCTGTGATTTCACTTAACTGCTATCTGTGCACTGTCGGAGAGGCACCTTCGAAATTTTATTTATTTTTTTTTTACCTCAAACAGATGGGATGTGGTTCTAAAACTGCTGGAATTCTCCTTTAAGGCTAATAGAAGAATTTTCATACTGAAAAAATACTTTGAGCTATTTTTCCTAGATATTCAAACTTTAAAATGGGTCAATTTGACCCGTAACATAACAGGAGGGTTAAAATAGTACACTAGTACAACAGTGGACTGATATTTTTTTTTTTTTTTTTTTTTTTTTTACACAACTGTTCAAACTAGGGGTGCTTGGCAAAACTCACTATTTGGTTTAGTGCCACGTATGGAAATGCACAGAGTTGAAGTTTAGATTCCCTGTGATTTGTGATGTCTGTACTGTCTGTAAACAAATCTTTTGGAAAAAATTAGATCTAGACCAGCCAGTTTTGCAGACAGCATGAAGCCAAAGCATCTATAGTGTGTCCTTAGTTTATTCACACCTGCAATAGAGCTGCTTAATTGTAGTGGGATCCCAAAACACACATGTTAATGTCAGGTACAGATGATGCCTAACAGTTAAATGCTTCCTTGTCAGTGATTGGAAAATGTCTTCATATCACGATCTTTCTTGTTTAGGAGGAACAGCAAAATACGAATGTCCTCTCGCTCCTTAGCCACAGATGTGCCAAAACAGGTGAGTAGTCACATGTGTGATCCAAACAGTGACTTGTTTTATTTATTTGTACAGTTGTGCTTTCCATTATTACTTTGGATTTTCCTGTACTTTCCTCACTTCCCTTGTCTTGTCTTATTGTTTCAGAGCTTGTCATTCAATGACAGTCTCAGGGCCCCAGGCTCCCCTTCCTCTGCTAACGTGTCCTTCCACCCAGTGCACATCTCTAGCATTCATCCGCGAACAGAGCTTCAGCCCCAGCCCCTGCCCATTCTGAGCCAGTCCTCAGCGCCTCCCCAGCAGCAGCAGCAACTACAGCAGCTTCAGTCCCCTCCGCAATCTACCAGACCCCCCAGCCCTCCGAAGGAAGAACCTGTCAAGGCTGCTTCCCCATCTCACTACGCTTTTCAAGGTGCCCCTAGCAATCAGGCAGCAGGACACTGCAGCCCCATGTTTGTATGTGTAGAGAGTGGCAAGTCCCAATCACAGCCCCCCAAAAATGGCAATGAGGAGAATGAACAGGGTGGGAGAAGGGGAACTGGATGCTCAGTGGGAGGGAGTAGAGGGAAGAGGAAGGGGGTTCTTACACCTGAGGCTTTTGAGGCAGAGCTGTTGCGTACTAAACAGAATTCCATGTTCTCAATGTCCAGCTCCCCACTGCAGGTCACTGAGGAGTTCATAGATGATGATCCCACTGAGATTTCTTTTTACGGTGGTGGGGCTGAGGCCTACTCTTTTGGGCTTGATGATAAAGTGGATCACTTTGGTTATGTTGATGACGCAGACCTCAGAAAAAATAGGATATTTAGTGTAGGACTTGAGGATCTGAATGGGAATGCCAATCCTTTCACTGACAGTATTGTAGGCCATTCTGAGACCAGCTCTTTGATTAATAACCGCTCTGAGTGCAGTTCCCTGGATAACCTGGGGCTCAGCTCTGCAGGCGAGTCCATGTCAGTGGGCTATGGGGGCCCCGACTCCTCCTCGCTTCAACTGCCGGGATCCGATATCCCATCAGAGGCCAGCTCCATGGTCAATTTCCCAGCATACTCTGTGCGCTCCGAGAGCAGCTCTGCTGTGCAGTTCAGTGACTTGGTGGAGCAGCTTGAGCAGCTCAGCTACCCCCCCACGGCCACCGAGGGCTCAGGGAACGGCAGCTCTGACTCGGACTCCGACTGGGGCTCTGATAGTGTTCTCCCTCCTGAGCAGAACCTATTTTACAGTAATCCTCTAACGGGGAACAGTGGAATAGAAGGCTTTCTTCTACAGTGTCATAATTTACAGGCCCTGGCACTCACAGACCCCTCTGGATCCCCCCACATTAAAATGTAAAGCAGGATCCTTACAGCACTTGAAGTCCCAATACAGGACAACCCTGGAAAAATGGTTGTAAATGGTAGCAGGACAGCTGACTACGTAGACACGGCATTGGCTCTAAAACACTTTTGATACTTAAAATGATTTGGCCAAAATAATATTTAGGTGGTTTCCTGATTTATAGCTGGTGTTCAACCACCGTACTGATACGTCAATTTTACGCTGTTGACTCTGTGAAAAACGAAACAAAGAGAAACATGCACTTTTCCCTGTAATGATGCTTTGCTCCTTTCTTTTATCACTAATTTAAATTGATGCTCCTGCTATGATCAGGGTTTGGTGCTTTTTCTAATTAATCAATGTCTTACAGGGATTTAGCCTTAACTTTAATGGCATTCTTGTCAGTCTGTCTTTTGATTTTACAACTCTTTTACCTGCAACATTCAGCCAGTTTGCAATAATTCTACATTCAGGATTATGCTTTAAGCAGTCCATGTAAGGAAATGTTTAACTTTACTATGGAACTCTGTCTTAATCATGTCACAACACTAATGTACAAGTTAATATAGGAATGTGGAAGTGGATTTGCTTCCCTCTGTAGGAATACACAATTCAACTCAAGATGTCAAAAATAATGTTCAGCAGCATCACCTTGCATGAAAATTTAGTAAGACTCAAGTAACTTAATATTTGAGAATGTAGGCATGCAATCCTCATTTTAATTGCAACTTAATAAACATAAGCTTAAGAAATGGAATGCTCTAAGTTCCAAGTACCTTACATATTATTGTTTTGATTTGTTTTTGGGGTTGGTTTTTTTTTTGGGGAGGGGGGTTAGTCAATGATGTGTGAGATGTTGCAAATGAGCTCTTTACTCGGTCTCTAATCTCAGGGGGAAAGTGAAACCGATAGTGGTCCAGTCGGCCTCCTGTATTCAACACCAGACCTCACATGGAGCCACTTAACATTTGCACTTCTGTGCCTCGCTGACATCTGCTGGACAAAATTGTTCCCAGCATCTTTCACATTAAAACACAAAATGGATATCACACATAACAGATGTTTGAGGATAATTTTACTTAATAATAAATTAAGTTCCTAATGTCATGAAAGGATAAGGAACATTTCTCCACCAAAACAACTAACATTTTTGGTTAGTTTTGCGTTTAAAGAATGTAAGCAGTGTACTGATGAGCCACTGAGTGCACTGTTGACACCACTTTCCACAAAATGAATGTATAACTTTGCATGTATGTAAGGCCTTGTGCTCCTGTAGAACTGTCACCATTTTTAGTAAAACACGTATTTCAGTCTTTTATACAGATGTGTCTTGATGAATAAAACCTCTAGAAATCACCAATGATCACAATATCCAGGAAACATTTTGGATAGATGGGTAGGATTTTTTTTTTTTTTTTTAATTGCACCACCAGTTATTGGTTGAAAATAAATTGTTGCTTTTTTTTTTGCCTGGCATGTTGCCTTTAGCGTGTTTTGGGGTTTTGGTGTTAGGATACTAGCAAGAATGTATTCTATTTTTTTGGAAGGAAACTTGGGTCTTTTGCACATTAGCTAGGAGTTTCTCTGTACTTTTTATATAAGCTGGGTTTTATATTGTTTAAGTAATGATGCTCGGTCCTTAACGTCTTAATATGCACATTCACCAGAGTTTATAAAATTCCAAGCCCCATAATAGTGTTGATATTGAACCTAATTGTTTGGTTTTGTTATTCCACTGATGTCATTGTCTTGCCTTCCCAATTTTATTTTTCTTCAACTATAACTTGCTTGAATCTGCCCAAACTCAGATTGTGACTAGCTTTCTTCAGTTTGCTTTTCTTATCTACATGAGAGAAACTCTTTGTCTGCAGCACTTGCACCGCAGTGCCTTAAAGCACTTACTGTTTCATAGAGCATCTCAGGTGTACACTTCAGTTTAGACATAGCTTTGGGATCTTCTTTCTGAACATCTTTGTGGGAAAGGAGCATTTTCCTCTTTAGTAACAGGACAATGGTTGATCCCTCACCTGTTCTCATTGTCATTTTGAAGGATGGCAAATTCCCCTTCCAACAAAAATGCTCTCAAACATCACTTCAGGTGTTTTTGCAACCTCTCTACAGTCACAAGTGTTTCTGTATCACCATGGAGTGTATGGACTATTGCTTTGATGCAGATGCCATAATTTTTCTAGAAGATGAAGGCTTGTCTTGATGGCTTTTCCCCTTCTTCTCCCCATTTTTGCCTTTTCTGTGATGACTTCCCATAAAGATTTTAATGACGGGCTGACAATTATAACCAGCTAAGATAACTGCACTTAGGCATTACTTAATTATCACTTAATCTTGAACATGTATATTTACTAATTAATAAACATGTACTTATGATTGTATGTTTTACTCTCAAGAATAAAGTAATCACTTTTGGGTACCATGAATGTCAGACTTAAAATTCTTTTGAGAACTAATC
>JAPTYR010000019.1:23550906-23572925 GCA_029814505.1 Siphamia roseigaster | reverse complement strand
TCAAGATGACGGACAGACTCTATATCGAATCACATGCAAAGATTTTACAGAAGACGCCTCAAATGAAATCGTTTTGGATTGGGTCTGACCCCAGATGGTATTTCAAATACCAGATGGCGTGAGTCAGGTTAGGTGGTTGGTGGTCTAGTGGTCAAAAGTGCTTGATAAATGATGCAGCAGAGTCCGCATTTTTAATAGAATTAAATTGCGATTCTTATTAAATTAATCGTGGCAGCCAAAATTACGATTCTGATTAAAATTCTATTAATTATTTTCTGTTATATTTATATATCATTTGAGCATCGACATCGCAATGTACATGTGTGCAATAGTCGAATCGCAGGTCTTGCAGTGTAGGAGGCCAATTAACTCTTAAGTGCTGTCATGTAATTTCAGGGGTACCTGACACACACTGTATGCAGCAATCCATCAATCACAATCTTTCTTAATCAGTTTGGAATGAGTCGCTGCTAACAACATTGAAAAATGAGCAATGGACAAGAGAAAATCATGGTCAATGAAGACTTAATGCCAAAAAGAGAAGCAACATCAGTTATTAGGGTTTATTTTTGCTACAAGAAGGATGATACTGATCCACACATCTTGTGTTAGTGCAGTTGACTTTACTATAAGCTGGGTTGATTCATCCACCCTTCTCTGCACTAGATGTGCTATCATTCTATACATCCATCGAAATATCATATCTGTTTGCTCGGTGTTGTGCTGTTTCTGGAACCTCAATTTCCCAAGGGCCTTGTCTGAGGGATTTATATATATATATCTAAAAAATACAAATGCATTGTTACATATAAATGATTAAATCTATTGCAAGTTTCCCACTTGAGCTACTTCTCACATCATCATGTCCATATTCATCATTCACATAATCACCACATCTAAGTGAGTTGTGATTCGTCTGCTTTTGTCCAGAGGAAGAGTCATCATGTGACACGTTAATCCCACCAGTGAATCCCATCTCCTCTTTTAAACCTGAGACAGTTTTATTTACGGATGGAGCCCGATGCAGGCACTGTAGATACATGAGTTACTTTGTTTCCATGTTACAGGAGAGTATGACACATGACAGGATCTGGCCATCACATGTGACAACCAGTCACTTATAAATAATACATGTAAAGGCTCTGTCGATCACATATCAGCCCCCAGTCGGCAGAAGATCTGTATTACATCAGAATACAGTGAAGCAGCCTTTCTATGGAACATACCAGTTGACGTTGAAATAAGGCCTGAGCCTGTTGTTTTTATATTTACTGGCTCAATTAAGTGTCCCTGAAAGTAATACTGCATATTTTGAAGGAAAGGGTTTTGTATCCTTATTGATGTTCTTTATTCCCATGACTTACACTTTTGTTTCGCCTTTAACTATTCCTAAGTGTCATTCTCTGATTCTATGCCATTTCTTATGATATGATATTGTGGAAATGAATTAACCTAATTCCAATCTGAGTGAATGTAATATGTTTTCCTTTACACGCAAGCAGAACATTAGGTTGTATGATCATACAATAGATATAAACATGTATTTATATACAAATAATTAACTTACATGATCAACACCGATGTTGCACTGGGCAGCTGTTGATGATATGCCTCCAAATGTCACACCCTGGTAACCTACTCATTTGTATGTTGAATCGAGGTCCAGGTGTGTGAATCAACAGACGGGCCTTGGTGCTACTCCACTGTATCTGGCCTGCCAGGAGGGTCACCTGCATGTGGTCGAGTATCTGGTGAAGGACTGCGGAGCTGATGTCCACCTGAGGGCTTACGACGGCATGACATGCCTTCATGCTGCTTCCCACTTGGGACACAAAGCTGTGGTGGTGTGGCTGGTCAGTGGAGAATCTCCTGTAACATTACGCTCCTTGAGTGTTTCCTAAAGTCATTCATCACTTGTGTCATGAATCCCAAACCCCCAGGTGACCTGCACTGATGTCAGCCTGTCGTGCCAGGACAGAGACGGTGCCACAGCTCTGCACTTTGCTGCCAGCAGGGGGCACTATTGTATCTTGGAGTGCCTGCTTCATGTGGGTTCAAAGGTCATGAAGGATTATTGGGGAGGAACCCCACTTCATGATGCTGCAGAGAATGGAGAGCTGGAGGTTGAAAATGATTTTTATACAAAATGTCAGTCATTACAGCTTGTGAAAGTTTCATTACTTTTTATTTTCAGTTATTGTTTTAGTTGTTTTAGTTTTAGCCAGATTTACAAATACATAAACAGTTGTAGTTTGATTTTTATTTTGAGGAATTGACAAGATTCAGTTACATGTATTTTTTTGCTTTTTAGTTTTTTTGAGGCAAGTCTTTATTTAAAGAAGCTGATAGGGGTAAGATAAAAATGTGCATACCACCAATCATGTTTTACAGAACTATTTATGAAAGGTCTCCAACTGCGTAAAACCATTTTGTTGTTGAAAACCATTAACAATTAACAAAGCTCATTTTAGCTGCAATTTTTTGTCTTCTTGCATTATTCATTGTTGTTTCCATTTAACTTTTATTACAGTTGATATTTTATTTTTTTTACTGCAAGTTCTTGTTGCAGTGTTACTCCTGGTTAACTAGAGTAAATGCTGGTAACTATACACATAACTCAGTACTGTTGCATGTTACCGTATGTTGCTTGATTTACTGATGGGACCTTGTTTGTTCTTTCAGTGCTGTAAAATCCTGTTGGCCAATCAAGCCAATCCCTCTGAGCAGGATATTGATGGGTTCACAGCAGCAGACCTGGCAGAGTACAACGGACACTACGATTGTGCCAGATATCTCCGTGCCATGGAGAAGAATGTAAGCTCTCCGTCTCACTTACAGCACATTCTCATTAGCACACTTTCCTGCTTTTTGTCCTGTGTGTGTCCAGCTGTTTACTTTGGCACAAAAATCAAAGCATAAAAGAAGAATATGGTCAAAACCAAACATCTGGAACATGTTGGAACGCCGGTGAATCATTCTTTTCTTAATTTGTGACACATATTTCATTCAAGTGAAGCACGTCCTTCTCAAGAGCTGTGTTCCTCTTCACCTAATTGTACTGCTCTTAGTTTGAAGTGGAGGATGATGTTATTCTAATAAGGAATTACAAGCTATGATGCGTGAGTAGTGGAGGAGATATCTCTTCTCAGTTTGCCACTGAGGACTCTCTGAGATTAACTCTTTTGTGTCGTAAACACGACACTCAATAACTCACACTTAATGTGATTGATAAATATTTTAGTGTCAACACCTTGTTTGCACTGCTGCCCATGTCAGAGGTCATTAAGGTAAAAACTGGCCCTCATTTGAGGTTACATTAGTTTTAGTTTACTCTTGCAGTTTGGGCTTTGTTTTCAGTTTGGTTTTGGTTAGCTTCACATGAATATTTTGTAGCTTTGTATTTTTTAGCGGTTGTTATCCACCATTATTCCCTCATGTAAAAAGCCCACAAAAGGCATCTGAGCCCAGACTTGAACAAGGACAGGCTTTTTTACTGTTCACCATAGGAGTGGGTGAAGTAAGGGGTATTCATTGGGTTGAAATCTGCAGATTCACCACAAGATGCCTCTAAATCATACACTGACTAACAAAAATATTGTCACAGTGAGTTCTTATTTCCTTCTTAGTTTTAACCCAGGAAGGATAACAGACACAGTGATAGTAATACTTGAACTCCTGGGATTTTAAGTTTGAAGGAGAGAATACTTTTAAGTGGTAGGGTGCACTGGGACTGCTCTGTCAACAGACTTGTTGAACCTTAAAGGCTCACAGCTGCACACCTGCAGGTTGTTGTTTCTCCGTATCACACTTCACTCGCCACTTACAGTGCAGACTACACAGCAGTATACACAAAGCAAAGAAAGCTGTTGGCAAAAGAAACCATGAAGTAGTCAGCAGAGACGAGCAGCACTCATACATGAAGAGGATGATGATTGGGAGCTGGCGAGGCGTGGCTGCTGAGCTCCCTTCAGAAATAATCCTCCATCCACAATGGGAGAGCTAATTAGCGCAGGGGCCGCTGCTACGTTGAACGCAGCTGAAGCCACGGCCAGCTAAGGGCCTATCAGTTACCCCTCTCCAGCGGCTCAGGTGGAAGGCCCAGGGGCTGAGCCCGTTATGAGATCCACAAGCTTAAGTTTCAGAGTTTTCACCATTCTGATGCCTGGAACTGGCAACCCTATCCCTCTGTGGACTTTGGAGAGCAGGATGTCACTGGCTTCAAACACCAGTTTGATTGTATGTCATGTTTTTTTCCAGTCTTGGAAGTGCTATGATTGTCACCTCTGGATACAGTGTAATGTTGGTCACAGACATAATGGTGTATTATGTTTCTTGGCAATGAATACGGTAGACACACAAACAGAGGCTTGACGTGAACAAAAGGGTCATCTGATAGAGTACCTAAAATAGTACTTAATTGATTTAAATCCCTCTAATAATTGAAGAAAAGACGATGTAATGCACATGGTGAGTTGTACAAGACGTTCCTTAATTACATTTCTGGTGGTGTGGCACGTTTGCGTAGATCGTGGGTCTCAGTGGTTCTTAAGTGTCAGTCAGATAATCTCATTTCCGAGTAACGACCTAAATGAACTGGGACGCTGACCGGACAACTGCGTAGCTGGCCTCTTCGCATGTTTGGACCTCTCACAACGAGGTCAGCCATTCGCCGCTGTGGACCGCTCTTCCTCATCTCACATCTCAACAACAGCTGCAATCAAATAAACAGTTTTTTGGCGGAAATGTTTGCTTTACACACATTTGTGGCTTTTTCCTCTTCATCTGCAGCAATCAGGCCAAAGATACTGTTGTTTGAGAGTATTATTTTTAGAATGCCTTTCCCATTCATCACTGTGTTTTTTAGGACACAGTCTTCACTTCCTCCTTGTTTTTTTTTCTTTCTTTTTTTTTATAAAGGAAGCAAAATACATGCTATAGAAGTTTGCTATATTATTACCTCCTTAAAGCTACTAAATGTAAAATTTTCCAACTGGAGTATGTTATATATGGGCTATGTTATATATTAGATTGCATCACATGTTCCCAATGACATCCAAAAGAGTCACAAAAATTCTGAAACATTCTTTGATTTAATGACACGTTTCATTTGGTCTCCTGTCAGTGACATTTTATCCCCCTTTTTAATGTTCACATTTGGTATTAACTGCAGCTAATGCAATAGAATAAAAATGATATGAAGTGAATATACACCACTAAATGTTATGTAAATACAACATTAAACGTATGGTATCGTCGCTGTTGGGAAGAAACCTGTTATTTCCGAAACAGTTATTTTTCAGGAAACAGGAAAAACAATATACAGCATATTCTAAATAAATAAATGGAGTTCAGAGATGTCGTCACAAGCTGTTTTCAATACTTTTAATTAGCTAAATATTTTTTAAAACCATCAGGCCAACGTGAAGACTGACCATTAGAGTTTTTTTAATGACAGAAAGAAGAATAAAAATTGACTTATGAGATTTCTGCCCAACAACAGCGACATGTAAATTGTGTAACTTTGATCCAGTCACTTAGTAATAACTTCACAAGGCTTTCAATCATATTAAGTATTTTTTCCAGAACATAAGGAGAAAAACTGTTCATTTCAATGGGACAAAGGAATCTCTGAACACTATGGGTCGCAAGTGAACAGTGATTTATCTGTTCACTGCAGGCTGAGAAGTAATATCATCCATCAATCATAGATGGAGCAAAAGAACTTGTAAAGGAAAACCTCAAAGCTATTGTTTACCCTATAATTACCCAGCTAGAAAGTTAATCCACTACTAGTTTGTGACAAGCTGCATTCGTTTAAATAATATATTTTTTGTAATGGTATCAATGTTTGTTTCTACATGTTGTAAAATTTTTATAATGGGTACTGTTGAGATAATGTTTATGTATACATATATAACACATGGAGGAATTGATGTCTTTACTGGATTTTCTCAATGTGGGAATTTTCTAAAGGGAATATCCATCTGTGAATTGGAAGTAGGAAGTATTGGTCATGTACAACATAGAGTTCAGCTTGCGTTGTTATGGGAGTTGGTCATTTGTTGACATTAGAAAATACAAGTTTATATAGTGCACTGCTGCTGCTGTAGAGGAGCAGAAAACAGACAATGAGGTGATCAGGAGCAAGCATAAACATAACACTTGGATTTGCTTAAAATTTGGTCCTACAGATTAGAAATGAGTCCAGAGGTTGGTGTCATCTTCAGGAAAAGGGGTCATTTTTTCAGCTGTGTCACAGTCTCTTAATATGGCAGAAATAAAAAAAAAAAAAGACCCATGCATTTTTTCCTATATCTTATTTTTTTTTTTTTATCTCTAATACATTAACTTTTCTCTTTGCACATATATCCTGTCTGAGTCACATCAGATAGTGAAAACAACTATGTTCTCACCCTACTTTACAGCATCGACTACTTTTACCACTACACACAAAAAAATAAAATAAAAAAAATATTTTCTTGAGGCCCCCCAGCAGCAGAAACTACATACTCTGAGTTTAACATAACAAATCAAAACCATCACCTGAGAGCAATGTATTATAATCATCTCCACTTCTCTTCAGTATTGAGCTCTAAATCCCTTTTCACATTTATGTTAAATATTTTATGGCTAAAATTGGCTAGGCGGTACTTTTTAGGACATTTTTTTTTAGATCAGCATGTTATTGCACTCATAAGGTGTGTTAGTACCTTTAATCATTGTAGTTAGATTTTCCATATTATCAGTCAAACCTGTCTCTTTAAGCTCACGTGTTCACCTTTTCTTTCCGTTGTCATACTTTACGATTCGTCTCAGGTGGATTTAACCCCTAAAAAATGCTCGATGAATTAATTTCCTCTCTCGTTTGAAGTGGAAAAAAAGCACCCAGTGGCACTGGGATAAAATGTCTGTTTTCCAGCTGCTTTGACAACTCTTCCGCTGATGCCTCCCCTTCGTGCAGCAACATGGCAATTGGTTTGTCCATCCATGCATTAGTGACATTACCGGCCACCCTATCCTGTCTCTTAATTATTAACAGCATTCTCCGATCAGAGTTTATTGTTTATTGCCCGACGGCCCTTGGCCACAGGCAGAGAGATGCTGATGATGGTGTCAAACAAGTGGTCGGTGATCTTAAGATAGTGTCTTGTTCTCAATACTGAGTGGCTTCCCCAGCTACCTGGCTCCTGGAGTTTCACTGTACGGTGAAGTTGTGCCGGTGTGCACTGACAATTGTCCAAGGTCAGTATATTTTACTTTTTTTTTTTTTTTTTTAATTATGTTAACCATTATTTTTGCATTTTATGCTGCCTCTTCTTATTCTCATTACATTGTATTTCCATAAATTTTAGAAAGAGATCCAACTGACTAATTATTGTATTTAAATGAAAGGAAAGTTTTGTAATTGCTGTAAGTATAGCAGATGGTTTGGCAGTGTTTTACTTTTTTTCTGATTAGTTCTAGCCTCTTACGGTTAACTGTGAGTAATATTCCAGCTCATGTCTCACATTATGAGCTTACTGTATTTTGTCATTGTTGATTTTTGCAATTTGGTAATGGGATTTTTTAATTTACATCTCAAACCTTGCACTGTTGGACACAGTCTGGGGTTGATAGATATTGTAATTTGTCTTGCTAAGATTCAAAAAAGCTTTTTCCGTGCCTGTCATCTACTAGCCTCACAAACATTTACCTCTGTGGAGGAAACCTGAGAGTATTTTAACATGTGAGTGGACATGTATTTACACTACAGTGTTCTCTGTGTATAATGTATACCTGCTGTGTACATCAGTGTTGCAATTTATCACAAGAAGAAGGCGAATGTTTCACATGGAAGCCGGTTGTTTTAATGATTGATTCCAGAGTGCTGAATTACACGACATGTTTCTTAAATACACAGGTTTCCAAAAGTCTTCTTTAAAGTCTCTCACTGCTTGACCCACAGGGACTGCAGATTACTAGTGTTGCATGTCTGACAATGACACAGCACTGAGTAGCTGTTTCTTAACTCTTGGCTCCTAATCTGTTGTGATGGGGATCTTTGTGGTGCTTGATAGAGGGAGAGTAGATCCAGGCCAAAACAGGGTTAGGCTATCTATATGTGCGTGGCAGCTGTGATGGGGTGCTGATGAAAACCAAATGCTCTCTGACCACTGGGTCTAATTAAACTCACACACACACGAGGACCAGTTGGTCGGAGCTTTTAGGATGTTGAACTGTTACGAGAAGGGTCACAGAGGAATCACAACACCCCTTTCCCCCTTGTCCCAGCCCCCTGTTTATCTGTTTATGGATTGCACAACTTCGGGGAAGTTTATTCCTACGCCTGAGCAGTGTCACAGCATATTTCGTGCTGTTTGACATCAAAGTGCCGTGTGAGAGGAAATGGCAGGGACCACCTCGTGGACACAAAGCACAACAGCATGCAGCAGCATATTAGGCCCCTTTGATGTTTTGGTTACTAATAATGTCCTTGGAGAGCTGAATTTGATATGCATTCTGCATGGAGTGCATTAGGACGACCCAGGTTCATTAAAGGGGATCTAAATGTTTCCATACATCCAACATCCTCCCTGGAGTGGTGTGAAAATTTGCCAGAAAATTCAGGCTTGATTACGATCTTGGTTTGTTCTGTCACACAGTCATCGCCATTTGACTGTTAAGCACTTAAAACAAAATATTTAATAACATTGTGTTTGATTGCTTAAACAACCAAAAGTACATTTTTCACATCCCAAACAAAACAACAATTTAACTCTTCTGTATTTCTTTCATAATTCATAAACTGTATCACTTATGTGTTTGGTAGTAGTTATGAACCCACTAGAGTAGGGCTGTGTAATGTATTGAATTTGTTACATAGAGTTTTTGTTTTTGCATAATCAAGATACGTTTTTCCTCTGCCATCACTCACACACCAGCTGATGAAGACAACAAAACTATAGCAAAGAAAGGTTGTCATGTTACCTGAGAAATATAGAAATCATTTGGTTTTATCAATTCTGATGTTTATTAGAACTGAAAGAAGCAGAACAATAGAACTTATTGTAGTACTTAAATGAAAGCAAAAAAGATAAAGAAAATAAGATAGGATGCGAGTGAATAACACTGAAAAAAACTGAGAAGTTAGTTTTTGGCCAGTTATCATCGAACCCTGCAAATCTGGCACGATAATGTTTCTGCTTTGTGAGGTTAGAAGCCCTATTGTACAGAAAATTAAAGAAAAACTACTTCCATCATGTGGCTTTTCACATAAAGAACACTGCTGTAATTCTTTTTTAAATTGATGGTCTAAAATGTGTTTGTCCCATGATTTTTTTTTTTAAATACAAAAAAATACCCAAATTGTATTAGCCCGAGCAGGGTTTATTTAGGTCCTTATAGACTCTACTCTTCTATATTTTAGACTTTTAAATATACAAAACAGATCTTAAAAAATTATTATTAGCCTTGATTTGAAGTGAGATAAAAGGGAAATTTTCCACCTATTGGTCTGTAACAAAACAACAAAATGAAACTAAAATAGAATCAATAATCCCTAATGCACACTGTGCAACCTTTGTAGGATTTAACTTAAATAATGGTGTTCTAAAAAGCATCTTTCTATTCATCCAACCTCAGTACATTCAACCAGATCTGAAACATTACAATGCTTTCTTGATTAGATTAGAAACTTAACTGTTTCATAATACTCACTTTTTTTAACATTATGTGTGTGAAATAAGTTATAAATTGCATAAAATAATGGTCCAAAAGGGGTCTTAACCATTTGACATTTAACAGTTAATTTTGGGACATACGCTGTATATTACTTCATAGAGGTCTGGAAATGTTTTTATTTAAATGTCTTAAAGAAGAATAAACTTTTACATATCTCTTTAAATAATGGTTTGAACTTTCATACCAATGCCTCTGATACTTGCAGACTCCTTGTGCTGATAATCCCATCGAGGTAATCACTCCAGAGGAGGGAGAGGTGAAGATAAAACCAGCTGTGTCATTACAGCAGTGCAGCAGGGAGGATTACTACGGGAGCCTCAGTGACACATGCAGAGACACTGACAGTAATAACACACCCATGGATAGTTTAAAGGTAGCTTGGTTTTCCAACATTTCTTCCACTTTTCATGTTTCATATGAAAACTAAAAACAATTGTGTGTCTTCATTTTCTAAATTAGCAACCTGAGAGTGAGGAGTCTCCTCAGGCAAGACACCCCCAGGCCCCCCCAGCACCTACTTTACCTTCTGCTGCAGCCACAGCTGCAGTAACGAACAAGTTAGAGCAGATTCAAATCGCGGCATCTGGTAAGTATATTGTTTTTGTTTTACCCAAGAAAATCAATAAATGTCATTTTAATCTTTGAACATCTTCCTTTTTCATGGAACTTTCAATTAAGGTTAAGATCAGGAGTAGTAGTACTAGTGAGGTAAAATACATTTATTAGACAACATTTGGAAGGAAACATCCGTTTGTTTCTTTGTTTTGTCTTTTATGAATAAAAGACATGTGAAACATAAGTACTGTACAAAAGTCTTTTGCCACAATTTTTTGTGTTCCAAAAATACAATGACCATAAATATTAATTTTCAGTTTCTGTATTGAGATACAGAAGGACATAGCAAATATGTGAACAAGTTTAAAAGTTAAAAAAATAAAAAAGTGAAAAGCAGAGAAGTTTTGTAGGATCATCTGGACCAGTCTAAATAAGGATGATCTGAAGGGAACATGGCATAATGTACCACAAGATGAATAAAGAAAACTTCACAGTGTTCTATAGTAGCAAAGTAATAATACTTTACTACTGTACTCCAGTATGTTTTAGGAGACTTTATACTTTACTAAATAGCCTTTATTCTGTTTAGATTCACTTCTACTTCACTACATTTCCTAACTCAATTGCATTCTTCTAGTCAGATCAATTTTTAATCCACAGTCTTGTTATTCGTTACAAAAAATACATTAAAGGAAATGTGGTGTTTTCACTGCTAAGATTACTGGTGACTACAGCAACGACTCAGCTTGTTTACAATCTGTTGCCGTGAGCAGCAGCGTAATATTCCAAATTCTGACTGCCATTGATTGCTATTAACATTTACTTGTAGTTTTACTTTCATTACTTAAGTGCATTTAATTGTAGATTACTTAATAGACTTGAATACAATAAATGCTAGATACTTAAATACTTTAACTAGAGTAGCATTTCAGTTCACTTCAACTTCTACCAAAGTTATTTTTTGTTAGGATACCTATACTTCTACTCAAGTATGACTTTCCAGTACTTTATACAACACTGAACTTCAAACACTATCAACCCACAAGAGATCAAAGTGTAAGAAATCCAAACACAGCTCACAGTAAATGCTCTTTGTTACTGTTCATAAAGAAATAGAAAAACAAATATGAAAAGCTACAAAGCTAAATGTGGCCCAATATTTTTGCCTGCTAATGTATGTTAGTTGACTTAAATCCTCAAAATGGTCAAATACTCAAAGGAATAAAGTTTGCATTTATTAAACTACACAGAGCCTGCTTGTGATTTATTTTGCAGTTATTAAAGGTTTTAATCAGTCCAAACCAGCTGGGATTGAGAAATCTGCCTCTGCTGGTAAGAAGGGCCCTTCAGATGCACTCCTACTGGGAGAAAAAAAAGTTATTGGTGACATGAAATCCATTACATCTCTAAAGCAATCGGGGTTAACAGGAGTCTTCACTGGACAACCAGTAAGTAAGCACAATACGATTCCCCATTTCCTTTGTGTGCTTTTCTTTTTATAGCTGATGATTACTTTCTCTTTTGTTCTGCAGAATAAGATGGTGGTCCTGCCCACTGAGGAGGCCAATCTGTCAGATATCGACTACTTGGTGCCTACTCATGATGAGAAAGGCCGTCCTATTGCTGAGTGGAAGAGGCAAGTCATGGTGAGACAGCTGCAGGCCAGGCTGTTGGATGAGGAAGATCAGAGGAGGAAGGTAAAATCTTTTCCGAATACATCATTATTAATGTTGCAAAATGTATTTAGTGTGTATTGATCTAAATGTTACATATCTTCTAGTATCATCAACTAATAAATCCTGAACACATTGTGATTACAGCAGTTTGTTTTTTGTCCAGTGAGTGTTCGACTGATACCGCACATATTGGATCGATCAAAAGAAGTGGGGGGAGTGTTACTGTAAAAGGATGATGTGGCAAGAATAATTGTATGAATTTTTGTGGGAAATAGATACCTAGTTCGATAAGATTCTCCAAACGCAGATGTGGTATATTCATTTCAAATAAAGGTCAGCTTTTTGCCACATCATATCTTTTTTTAGAAGCTGCACAAAGCTAAATTTTGTTTTTCTTTACAGGCAGTATTTAAATTATACTCATAAAACATGTCACTTGTTTCTGTCTTTAATTACTTTAAGAAAATATTAAAACCTGCTTGTGATTTTATTACTGGTTTTAAATAACTGATCATCATTGCTCTGTTACTTCCAGAAAGTTATCATATACATCACACCACATACAGATCAGATAAGGACCAGTCGCCCTTACACCATATGTAGACAGAACTATACAAAGGCAGGGCATAAAAAAGTCAGAATATTGCTTTTAGAATAGATTTTATCTTAAAACAAGAACAATTGTCCAGCTACAATGGAAAGATGTAATAAACCTTATCTCAATATGTGGGAAAATGTGCTCAGATCTAGCAAATGCTGTTGCCATTGTCTTGAATTATGGCTCTGTGCTCAGGAAATACCTCATAAATCCAGTACAGCTATACTAAAAAGAAGTTATTATGAGGTCTCCTGGTAACTCACCTTATAGTGAGTGGATCATGAACTGTAGCTCTGGTTTTGTTTCTTATTTTGTCTTTTCTGTCAAAATAAACAGCAAAAAGTGACCAAAAACCCAATTGGGATAAGATGAATTTAGCATAATTTATTGTCAGTGACATGGACATACTGTTGTTAGTTTAGTAATGGACTAAGGTAATGTCTAACACAAAAACTACATGTAATGCTCAAGAGAAACATTGTTAAATATATTTTTAGTATCCAGACACATTTCCTGTTTTTGTTGTACCTGCATTGCCATTAGATATGAAGTACTTTCTAAAAGTCTAATCTTATTTCCAGACAATGGCATAAACATTCAGTAAATTTAAGCACATTTTTGTACACATTGCATGAATAGTTCTTTAATCTTTGCCAGGCAGGAAACCAAATGTACTTGTTTTAGTCCTGCCACAGTCATTTTAACATATCTTTTTTAGACTCAAGATGTTTTTACTTTTTCTAAAATCTTTGTATGGAAAATTTTTCTGTTCTTTTGGCAGATATTCTCACTTATGTTAAGTAAAGTTGCCCTCGTTTTATTGCTTTTTTCCCTTGTTTTTTAGAGGAGTTGGAAATTCCATTGTTTCCCTGTTTTTGTATGTCAGAAATCACTGAACTTATAAGAGGTTGTTAGTGAACTCGTATTTCTGAGGTTTGGATTGCAGTTTTACCATAAAATTTCTCTATTTCTCTCACGATTAAGCCATTTGAAATTTAGAATATGGCATGCTTGCATGTTTATCTGCCTGTGTTTTTCCTCTTCTCTTACAGGAAAATGGGAACAGATTTGCCAAAGTCAGCTGGAGGTATTCCCAAGCCCACAATGCCATCCTGGGGCCCTCTGGTGAGCTGCTGACTGAGGATGACCTCATCTATCTGGAGCAGCAAATTGCCAATGTCTCCATGCAGAAGAACTGTGAGGGCTATGAGCTGGAGCTTGCTCGCCTCGCCAACGAGCTCAGACACATCCTGCCAGCGCCCATCGTCAACATCACAGTCAACACACAGTTCAGAAACTTCCCAAGTCAGATCCCGTTACCTCTGTGGTGCAGTCGCATCTCTGGCATCGTAAAGAGCATGTCGCTCCTCATGAGCAACCTGACCGACCAGCCGTACTGCAAGATGCCCAACACCGAGCTCATCACAGTGTTCTCTCAGACGTCAGATAGACAGAACTCCACCAGAGGACGCAGGGAGATGATAGAGGATGAAATCCATCAGTTTGGCGTCTCTGTCAGGACTCTAAAATCTAATTTTGAGACACAGAACTCACCCCTGTCTGATGGTAATGAGGAGCCTGTCATGTTGAATGTGTGCACAGAGCTTGAACCAACAGCGTCAGACAAACAGCTTAAAGTCTTGGGAGTAGCCCCAGAAACAGATCAGAACAACGACTCTGGTATTGACTACGATGAAAATATGCCAGACGTACTAGAGACCACCAGCCTCAGAAAGGAGCGCATAGTTGTGTTGTTCTTAGGTCACTGGAAGAAGTCAGCGTACACCGTGACACTAAAGAGTAAAGATGTAGCAGAGAGAAAGAACAGCAGCGGAAACCCGGCCATTGGTGACAAAAGTGATTCTGATCGCAGGGGCAGCATTGACAGCACCCAGTCAAAGATGATGAACAGCTCACTGGGTCATTTCTTCAAGCAGAGGAGTGCTGTCAACAAGATGCTGGGAAACTGGAGAAACATGATCTCCAGTGTCCCATCCAGGCAGATACGAAGGTACAACCCCTGACATAATGGGTTCCAGCACCATAATCTTACAAAACAGGAACATATGAGGAAAAACTAATAGAAAAAGATACAGATAAGCGAAAAAGTCTTTATTTTCCATTTACTGCAGTACAACAAGATTAAATTGGATTCCAATAATTAACAAATAAAAACAAACAACAATATAAAGGATCAACACATATGGTAAATAGAAATCAGTCTATTTGCCAGATTACCTAAAATCACTGTACTTTTCACTTAATATGAATTCAGATATATCACAACACCTCAGTGCTTCAGTTAATCAGTTCCACTGGTGTTTAATTTTTACCAGTTAATGAGCAGTTATGAAGAAATAAGCTCCACATCTGCTGCTCCCTCACTTTATGGAACTTTTGATTTCTGGTACAAATATTAAGATAAAATAACTCGCATATGTGCTTTAAAATATCTATAAACATCAAGGCCCATGTTATATTTTGCTGATTTGTGTACTTTGGAGTGACATTTTAATCAATGAAAGGGATGCCTTGCTAGTGGGGTCACATCCCTTTACTAACATTAAATACTAAACACAACATCACACAAATTAAAGTGTCTGCATTTCTGTAAGTTGCTCTAATGAGAAAAGATCATATATTGTTGGATGTTGATTCTGTCTTTTATGAGTGACCGATTCAAGCTCTCTCACCTAAGATTTTCTTTTTGTCTCATTTGTGTTGTCACTCATCACCCTGGTAACAAGAAAAATGTTGGGAGAAATGTTTCTAGGAGCTTAGTAATGACCACACTGTACTGAGACGAACCCATTTCTATGTTACTTGAAAGTATTGTCCTTTTCACAACACTCCGTCCTATATGAACTAGTCAGGAGGAAAACAGATGAAGTGTTCTTTTTCTCTGTTACTACTTAAATACTCGATCCAGCGCTTATCACTGCCCTGCTAGAACATTTTATCTAGAAGAACCCGCTATATGGGCATGTAATGTGACGTCTGCCAGAGTCAATAACTGCTATGATCTTACAATACTTCCACATGTCATTGATTACTGACTCTTTTATTGCTTGGATTCAGGCAGTTACCATATTAGTCATAAATATCTAAATCACAGAATATTGGTCTGAATTACTCAAGAAATATTGATAGTTTGTGACTCCTTAATATTGTACATCTACATACAGTACACATGTATATATTGATTTGTGTTTTCAGTTTGTAGTGTGTTACACTGCCTCCAAGTGGACAAAAAAAATCTATTATACAGCTTTAAAAGTAACATTTTGTATGAAAATGAACTTTTTGTATAAATGTCGAGTGAAAATTCTATGTACTGCATTCCACAGGCTTCACAGGCAGCAGGCGCTGTATTCCCCAGAGCAGTTCCTCCCCCGTGTGGACGGCGTGCCACTAGAGTACGATAAGCTGACCCTGGATCTCTTCATGCTGGGCTACTTTCACATCCTGGAGTTAGAGCTGCCTGTGGATGAACGTAAAATGAGGCATCTGCTGTGCTTTGAGGTGTTCGACCACATTGGAAGCTATCCCTGGGAGCTGGTCAGGGACTTCCACAAGGCGGTCATACAGGACATCGAGGCTGGAAACCGTGAGTGGAAGGATGGCTTCGAGGACGTTAAAGTAAAGTTCTTTGGAAATGTACCTAGTCAGTCTGAAGGTCCTGCAGAAGTGAAGAAACACAGCCTCCCAGAAGTTAGACAGGTCCCTAAAGTCATCGTGCAGACACCCACACCTGATGAGGGGGTGCTCTATAGAGGAACTGACATTTCCAGTTTTAGTAATGAGGAAATTTGTAAATACATTGATCGGAGTTTTGCGTTTTGGAAGGAGAAAGAGGCAGAGATTTTTTATTTTGAGTAGTTTCTTTTCAAAAATTTTTGTATGGTTTGTAGGGCTGGGTATCAAAAATAATCTCACTTTCCAAATAAATTGTGTATGAATCTTGTCTTTAGAAAACTCTCAGGTGCTGAAAGTCAAAATTCAGTGAGCTTTGTTTATTTGTTCTTTATTCACATATTGTCTAATTTAAATTATTGTTTTGTTAATTTTCTATTATTATTTTGTTAATCCATGAGAAACCACAGGTGTTGCATGTTTGGACTTGTTAACCCCCCCCCACACACACACACACACACACACAGACACAGACACAAAAAAAGTATTTTTGGAATAACATGTTTATATGCAAACAATACAGAGAGATATTGAGGTCTGTAATAAAACTGGTTACAAGTATCAAATTGATACTGACCCATTTTCTGACTACCCAGCCCTATTATAAATGCCAGAGTGCTTGGTGTACTAGTGTGTTTTCCTGAGATTAAACATCTTTGTTTTGAGGTTATTGAAGTTGTTTTGTTTCTTTGATAAAGAATTTGTGGTAAATATTTCCCACACAGGCTAGGATTAAATAAATCATTACACAGGCATTGATGTAACGCCATTTCTTGCATGGCGTATTTTATATTACTTTACTGAAATGTCAAATTTTTTCCTATTTTATTAATGCTCCCATCCATTTCCAGATTAATTTTGAATACATAAATAAACGTGGTTTATTTGTGATTGTAACTTTTAAATATTTAAAGCTAAATGTCCTTTTCTATCTCGGTAGAATGCTAAATATGTGCCTGTAACAGCAGCTGCTTCTCCCATGTATGTTGTTTGGTATCAGCCTTCAGTTTGGCGTCACTGTCAGTCCTAAAAATAACAGTGAACGACAGGCAGCCAGTCCCAATGACTTGGCATAAGCTCTTCGCCATGCTGCCCTACTCCATGTTGTTCTAACCAGCTGCTTGGCTACAAACGGCTTTTTTGATGAAGGGATGAGTCGTAATTTCTATTCTCTGTCATTGTGGTGAGTTTGTATTGTTTTCTCAATTACTTTTGTAGCATGTAACAAGAGAAAATGGAATTTGTTGGTGGGTACAGAAGTATAGCATCTGACTTTTATAGTAAATCTCAAACCATGAGCTAAAAGTGCTTTGTAATCCCTCTCACACAGTGATGCCATATTTGATTAAGCTGTTATAATGAAACACTTATTTGTTGTTGAATAAGAGTGATCTAAACACAAAACACACTGAAGAGGATGTTTTTCTACATTTTTTTTTTTTTACTCTACAGACTCAAAAGGGTGTTGTCAACAGTGTACTCACCTAAAAGGAAAACGAATGTTTTATGACTCTTTAAAGAAAGTATATTACACATATCTCCTATAACCTCTTTTGATTCCTAAGGATCTTTAAGTTTCAAATACTTAATCATAATTACCCATTTTAAATTTCCTTAAAGTTATAGAACATTTAACAATTTGACAGCTTCTACTCTATTTATAAAAGGACACATTTAAATAATAGGCTTTGTCCAGATTGATGCAGGAAAAGCTGAAAATGTCAATGATATTAACACATAATTTATCATGTATAGAGAATGTGAGGATTCATCTACAGCCAAACTTCTGAATTATCTTCTTGAAAGGTACAAACAATCTATAAAATCTCTCCAGGTATCTCTCTTCAGCTAAATAACCCCTTTCCCTTTTTGTCAGTATTTTCAGGTCGGCACATACCTTATCCTTCCACTGTCTCTGTTGAAACTAGTGAACTCGACTGGATCATGGTGCGTAATGTGGATGACCTGGACTTCTGCTTGTCCTCCCACCCTCAGAGCATCCTGGAGGGTCTGCGCTCCCTCCGCTCTCACCCCAAACTCATCGACGTGACCCTAAGCGCCGGCGGCCGTGATTTCCCATGTCACAGAGGCGTGTTGGCTCTCTGCAGCATGTACTTCCGCTGCATGTTCTCTGGAGACTTTGTGGAGAGCATAGCAGCGCGTGTGGAGCTGCATGATGTCAACCCTGACATCCTGGCCTACTTACTGGAGTTTGCCTACACAGGAAAGCTGACGATCAACCAGAGCAATGTAGAGGGTTTGATCTGCACCTCCAGCCAGCTGCAGTTCCAGACAGTGAGGGCAGTATGCAGCAGATACCTCCAGCATCAGATCGATGCCACGAACTGCCTGGGGATTCTGGAGTTTGGGGAGATTCATGGTTGCCCTGAAGTGG
Organism: Siphamia roseigaster; assembly: GCA_029814505.1. Taxonomy (NCBI): domain Eukaryota; kingdom Metazoa; phylum Chordata; class Actinopteri; order Kurtiformes; family Apogonidae; genus Siphamia; species Siphamia roseigaster. The sequence goes on along the minus strand of JAPTYR010000019.1, from coordinate 23,554,288 downwards.
TTGCCAAAGCATGGGGGTTCCTATTAGAGAACTTTGAAGCCGTTCAACAGAGTGAGGAGTTTCTGCTGTTGGGGAAAGACAGACTCCATGCCTGCCTGTCCAATGATGGACTACAAATCCGGTCAGAGAACACACGTGTGGAGGCCGTCCTGAAATGGGTGGGACATGACGTGGAGACCCGGCTCTGCCACCTTGCTGAACTCCTGACCCTGTGCCGTCTCTCTCTGCTTAGCCTGGGCTATCTGGCTGACAACCTGCTGAAGGACAGTCTGGTGCAGGCCTCTCCCAGCGGCAGGGAAGCTGTGGAAAATATTCACAGGGAGGTTAGTGAGTTCACACTGTCCCCTGCCCACACTACGTCTCTCTTTCTCTCTCTCTCTCTGTCTTTCTTGTCAATTTCCTCAAACAATCACATTTTTCTTCGAAGAGCTATCGCAGCATGTCATTTTATTACATCAGTTGAATACCACTCCATGATAAGAAATAGTCATCGTAAGCTTCTGAAAAGTTATTTAAGGCCAAAATATATTGAAAAGGAAAATAGTGGACTTGCATTTATTAGACATTCTAGAAACAAAGGGTAGTTTATGGATGTCCCTATTTATGTAATTAACTATAAAATGTGTCACAAAAAAAGAAAAAAGTGCAGAAATGATGGTGTGTAGCTTTTTCACAAGGTGGTAAGATACGTTACATTACACAGTGTAGAGGACAAAGAAGTTGAATAGGTGAGAACCAGAGATGGTATCTGCAAATCTGAAAAGAAAAAAAAAAAGAAACAGTTGATGTTTCCATTTCAGATATTTTATTTAACAAGGCAAAAACACTCTAATGAGCATAGAAGCTTTTATTTAAATTACAAACTTTAAAAAAAAATCTTTTTTAATGTGATACTTTAAATTTTATACTATATTCATGGAAATTTCTGAGTTGTTCTCAGGTTGTTGTAAAGTTATAGCAATTCCAAGTGGACAAAAAAAAAAGATTATGCACTTTAAAATAAGTGCTGATTTCCTTTCCTTCCTGTGGCTTTAACAAAAATATCCACTGAGTTTGAGTCTTTACAGTAGATGTAATAATTACAATAAAAATATAAATAATAATGTATGTAATGAATAATGATAAAAAAGTGAAGAATATAATATTGAAGTGAAATAAATGGGAAAAAAAGTTGAATACAAATAAAAACATCAGTTAATGGAATGTGGCGCAGAAAACTCAGTCAAAGTCCAACACAAACCAAAGTGGAATGTAACAAGTAAAATTAGCTTCCTGTTGGTTTTGTTCTATCATTAAAGGGTCATTGTGAATAAGATTAACTTGGCTTTGCACAAAGTAAATCATGGTTGATATTACTTATTCAGTCATCCTCCCTCTTTCAGCTGTTGTGAATTAAAGACACTGTGTGTAGGATGTGATTTGGGGATTTACTGCCATCTATCGGTGGGTTGATGCACATTTAACCAGGAAGGAGCGGGAGGGGGAGGGGGAGAGGAATACCGCAGCCGCAGGCAAAAAGACCTGGACCAGGACGTCGCTGAATAGAGGAGTTAAAAAGGCAACGTCTCCAAGACACGGAGGTTAATACAAACTTATGATCAGCGCCAAATAATAATTTATGACCGATCATCCCTCCCCCCGTGAAACTTATATAGGAAACGGCGAAGCTGCTAACATGTCCTTCCACAAATCCCGTATTATTAAAATAGCGGCGCAACATGGCGACCTACGGCTGTTTACCAACCCAGTGTAGATAATAAGGTGAATATAATTGCTCCACGAACACTGCTGTTTTTTGGATGGAGGTGATTACAAGTAAGTCACACTTTTTAATAAAATAACCTAAAATTGTTAAAAGATTACTTGAAATCTACTTGAAATCCTACACATAGGGGCTTTAACCAATGACCAATACTGGCCGCCAATATTTCTAAGCCAATATTTTATCTATGTCAAATGATTTAAAAAAAAAAAAGCCAGAAAATCCTTCTAGAAGGAAACATTTATTGAGCAAAAAATAATATTAATCTACTTGTAAAAAAAAAAAGTAGAAAGGTAATGTAAAAGAGGTGAGATTAACATTTCAAATAATAAAACTTACATTCAGAGAAAAACAAAACAAGTTCTTCATTCGAGTCAGTTCTTTCTAAAATAAACAATGGCAGCAGCACAGAGCGTTCAGTCACGGTGTCAAACTGAACTATTCCTTCCTGAGTGTCCTGCCCTGTTGACACACTGGACATGTCGAATTGGGATCAGTGCTCAGTTGGTGTGTGCTGTGCTTACCCGGGCTTATTGCTTTACCACCATGCAAATTGGGACAGATTATTTATTTAGGGATCATCTGTCTACAAGTCCACAATGTATTAAAAACCCAACACAAGGGAGCGGGTGGATGTGAGAAGTGTAGGGATTGTAGCAGTTGGAATAAGTTTACAGCATCTCATAAGATAATGCATTTACAGGGGATAAGCTGGGCTTCTGTAGATTTCCCTTGGTGCTCTGTGCCATGTGTTGTTCTTGTCAGGGAAAGGAAATAGTCCCATTTCTTCCCTGCAAACACTCATATTCTGTTTGCACTTGTAGCAGTCTCTGCTCACACACAGGCCTGTGTTTGCTTTGTTAGAGTGGTAAATGATATCATGACCTGCAATTACTAAAGCCAGTGACATGAAGCATGTGTTTCTGTGGAGTCTACTGTACATCTGGGGTACACCCTGGGGTAGACAGTAGATTATAAGCTCCTTTAGCAGGAGATAACTCTGTGAGTAGATTAGTTGTGGGTTTGAGGTCGGTTACACCCTCTGTCCTGTCTGTGTGCCCGACGGTCATTCACTGTGGATCAAAACCACCAATCCCTGTTAGATCCAGGCTACAACGTCAAAGAGTGACACGCTGATCCACATTCCTCAGAGCACACAAATACACACAAACATACTACAGATGTACGGGAATACATTTCTACCTGATGGGTTCTCCTTTAGTAATATCAGCTCTAGTCATGGAATACAATACACTGAACCATTGTGCATTTTTGTGAAACACAGTGTATAATAGGGTTGTCCCGATCGGATATTAGGATCGGATCTGCCGCCGATATGAGCAAGAAATGCGCATCTGTATCGGATCGGCAGGCGCAGAAAAATTCTGATCCAGACTCCCGATCCATTTATAAAAAAAAATAAAGTCCGGGTTTTCTAGCACACCGATTTAGATAATCCATTCCAGTTTTTTGCTGTGGATTCCCGATAGTCCCTATTTTCCAGCACACCTTCAGCACCAGCATTCGCGTCTTACAATTTACCTCAGCAGTAAAGTTTAACGGTAAAAATGTCAGCTGTGTGGGATCATTTTACCTTAAAGGACGACAAAGACGAAGAGG
>JAPTYR010000019.1:23536924-23549081 GCA_029814505.1 Siphamia roseigaster | reverse complement strand
AACCCTTTAAATCCTGAGACTTTAGCAGTTCCAGCCAAAAAGAGTAAAAAAGCAACAAAACCAACAAAAATGAATAATAAACCAACAAAATGATAAGTAAAAGGAACAAAGTAGCACATAAATAGAACAAAAAGAAAAAAAAATATTAATAAAAACCAAATTGTAGAAGACAAAATTACCAATACAATGAACAAAAAAATAAATATTTACAAAATAACTAACGTGAAAAGAAAATGGGCAAAAAAAATGAACTAAAATTAAGTAAAAACAATTTTTAAAGAAGAAAGAAATGACTAGTATTGTAATTTAGACCCAGTAGTGTTAGTTTAGTCTTTATCTTTTTCTAAATTAGTTACTTTTTGACACCTGTTTAGCTCCATACATCAGTTCCATCAACAAAACTCAGTAAAAACAGTTTAATTTTTTGGAATATTCAAACTAAACCATCCATTTAGAAGGCGTCAGCGTTGACACATCAGGGGTTAAAGGGAGAAAGAAAAAACATGAATAAATCCTGTAACTATTTTGCCCTTTAATGATTAATTTGCATGTGTTTCTCTTTAATGGGTAAAAAGCGTCAAAAGTAACCAGGCTGTGAATGCAGTGCTGTATTTTTGATCTGTTACTTTCTTAGACCCATATGGAAATGTAATGTATGGCATAAATACCCCTTTTAAGACCAGTGCAGCTTTATAAAATATATGAAATAACTGTTGTAAAATGTGCTCACAGCTTTGGAAATAATTATGGGACCACTGAGACAAAGTTGTGAAAAGCCAACATTTATCATAAATGTGACTTATAAATCTATCAGGGCTTTTTAGTATGCACATGTGAGGTGAAAATCAGGCAAAACATGCACAAAATTTTGGCTTTGACTTCTGATTAAATAAATGACAACCAACCATGAATGTATTGCCTTACTGCACATTAATAATATCCAATGTGCAAAAAAACAATCTAGATACAACTGATATTCCAACAGCGGAATGCAGAAAAGTCATGTTGAAGGGTTTTTACACTTTTTTTTTTTTTTAAATCTCATATAATCTAATAATTATTTCTCACACTGTGTGCATGGCATGGTCTTGAACTGTGTCTCCCAAAGTGTCAGATGCCAAGGTGGGTTACAGACCGGTTTTTATTGGGTCCTCAATTGGTAAAGCAAAATACAAAAATAATGACATGTTGTAAAAGTAGATTCCTCTAATTAAAATAGATAAAGCTTGTGTGCAGGATCTCTGTCTTTTGTGAACTATAAATACAAACAGTTTTTAGGTAATGTTGATTGTAATTTGTCATCACACACAACAAAATAAAAATATGAGAACAAGTTTATAAAAGCCATTCATTACCCCACCCCCCAGAAGTGGTGCGGGGTATTGTTTTGGGGTGTTTTTTTTTTTTTTGTCTTCCTGTTTGTTTGTTTGTTTTTCTATCCATTTGTCTGTTTGTCAGCAACTTTACGCAAAAACTGCTGGACCAATTTCCAGGAAAGGTGCAAGGCAGTCCAGCATAGATCCCATTAAATTTTGGTGAATGTGGATCAAAGGTCACAGTCATGCTCACCAAAAATGTTTTTTCACAATGACAAGAGATACGGAAAATCAGGTAAAATGTGTGTGAGGGGGTGGGGTTTGTTATGCCTGGCACCACGTATGTGTGTAAAATGAGGGTGGAGAAATATTTATTAAGGGAAGTTTAAAACTCTGCTTCGAAAGAAATAAAAACATTTGTCCAGAGCAAAGTCAAACCGTAATTCACTTTTGTTTATTTGTTTGTTAGTATTTGAATTTGTTGGTAATGTTATATTTTGTTATATACTATTCCATCAGATTTTTTGGGGGGGTGATATGCCCTTTCAAACTTGTTTTTTTTTGGGTGAAGTAGTGATTTAGTTCATTTAGTTTTATTACACATAAAATCATCAGCACTTGAAAAAGTGCTACAAATTAAATTAATTCCATTTTCTTTGCTTTAACACACACACGCACACACACACACACACACACACACACACACACACTAAAAGCCTTTCTGCAGTCAGGAGTAATAATCATGCACCAAAAATCTGTAACAAAAAAATAAATAAATAAAAGGTTGTAGTACTTTAGTTTTGTACAATTTGCAAATTAGATTTTCCTGAACAACTGTAGGAACTCCTGATCTCGACATGTAAATTGTTCAGTTTCTGTTTTTTTCCTCATATCTCTGTATATATTTCTGTATGTTTTCAGTTGACAACTGCATGTTTTACATATGTGATAATTCAGTATATAATCTGTGGATAGGTAGTAATAGCTGAATCTCCGTGATACCCCAGTTCACCTTCATTACTCATTGTGCTTCTATTTATTTTCTTTAGGTACAACATTGGACCGTGTTGAAGTGGAGCATTATGACCCTTATAGTGACACCTGGGCCTTGACGTGCCCTGCTTTAAAATATGTGACGAACTTCACTGCCACAGCATGTCACGGGAAGCTCTATGTGATTGGATCATGTGCAGTGAAGTACAATGCTCTGACTATGCAGTGCTACAACCCAGTCATCGGTACGGATATGCTGAAGCCCATGTCAGTTTGAGCATAAAATGTTTTTAAAAAATCTGCATCATTTTTTATCAGAAGTCGTGTACCTTAGGGTTAAGTGAATGAGACTTATTGGACCCCTGACTTGAGAACAGTTTCCTCTACCGTTCCATCCATATCCTACTATTATACATTTGTTTACATTTTCTTTACAGATAACTGGATCAGTGTATGTTCACCCTTCATCCCCAAGTATCTATCCTCTCCTCGTTCAGTCTGCATGGATGGAACTATATATTTGGTTGCTGATAACACAAAGAAAGTCTACTGTTATAATCCAGAGGCAAATATGTGGCAGAAGGTGAGTCTAGAACAGCTGGTGTCTTCAATTATGTCAAGACAGTTAGTTGTATAGATATATGCAGTACTGCACCAGTGACTTAGCTTTGTTGTTTTTGCAGGGTTGAAATGAATATACATATGTAGTTCCCGTTCTCTTTTCTTTAAATACAACAAGAAAATATAGGAAATTCATATATTTATACGAGTGTAAAAGACACAAAAACTGAGCTAAATGGGTTATAAAGACTTATTTACATTAATGTAATAATGTCAAATTATCTTAATAATAAAGTTAAAGACATATTAAGTACAGATGCTACCACTTCCATTTACAGAATTTGCTTTTTTCCTGAAACTTGTTTAAATTTTGGTACATACTTTCCATATATTCAGATTGTACCTAAACCTTTTATTGGGAATTTGACTAGTTCGGTAATTTCCACACACAATACAAGAGAGTGACAACAACAGTTCCAGTGAGGGCAGTGAGTAAACAATCGCAGGTCCAATTTGGTCTCCAGGGTCTGTAATGTCCACCTCTGCATGAACAGTGAGTGTAGCTGCTTTGTTAGGTACCATGAAGTAATGGTACTAATGTAAGGAATAATGTTCAAAAGAATAATGTGGATGTGGACAGGGGTCTGGATCAGCTCTTACGATGTTCTGAAAATGTAATTGCGTTACAGTAGTGCAGAAAGTTTTAACATACTCTTCAAATTTTACAGTTTCCAATATTATCATGAAGTATTTGCAGAAAAAGATTTTTTGTGTGTTTCAAAAGATGTGGCTACATCAGACAAACAGATGCAAATTATTTTTTTGGTTTATTGTTTATTTAAAAAAAAAATAACAATACTAAATTATTGAAAATTATAACATGTTATGTCCTGGATGTTTTTTCTGCTGAAACATCCAGTTTTGACCTCAACAGAACACAGAATGTGCAAAAGGGAGCATGTGGATTCAGAGAAGGGAACAATACTTGGCACATTTCAGTGTCTTAAGAATAGTTTTTAATGCAATATCACAAATCCATGAGGCATCCAAATACCTTTTTCCACCACTGTACATGTGTTTCTCTTCTAATTTTTATTATATATAGCTACTTCTTGGACATTTTTTGTGGCACTTACAGGTTAAGGAACCAAATTTGGTAACTTCATTCATCTTGCTCCTCCAATAACACACTACGTTTGAACTTTTGAATTTCAGGGTATTTCTATGAATGTCTTATAAAGGGTTAATACAGTGATTGAGAAACGTATGTGTGGTCATCATAATTTTACTAAAGCAGCAAGCTTAATGTTAGTCTAGGATATTTGCACACTTATGTATGTTGCTAAAAATGTTTTGATGCTCCTTTTGCATTTCTCTAGGTTCAACTTCTCCACATGCTCCATGAAAATGGGGGCTTGGTAACACTGGATGGCAAGCTCTTTATCACAGGAGGCCATTGGAAAGGCATGGAAGGAGACTATGGGGTAGAGGTAGAAATTTACAACCGAGCGTCTAACACCTGGGAGGTTGAGTGCTCCTTGCCGAGGCTGTGGTTCTACAGTGGCGTATGCACCATTTTTCTAGACCCGTCTCAGTGGAATGAACTGTTCCCTATAGACTCAACATAATGGTCTCATGATGTGGCAGATTAAATTTAGGGACAGTCACATGTGGAATGTTTATCCCAGGATGTCATTGAGCCCAAGAATAGTGTGTATTATGACCCTCAGGTATTCTTAGTTGTTTTCTTGGGACTCAGTTACTTCACAGCTGGTGTTTATTTATACTATGTGCATTATGTTTGGCAACTGTATTAATTCTTGTGTTTTGGAATCAATATGAGAATTATTAAATGCTTGTAGATATAGTTGACTGCAGTTGTTATTTATTATTAACATATATTTGTGTTGTTGAAGTTATTTATTCACATACTATCTGTGGTTTTAACAAATATTTTATGATGAAAAATGTGACTAAAAAAAAGAGAAAAATGAAAAATCTGTTCGACTAGTTGTGTTGATAAATTGTCTTTGAGAGACTGGTTACTTTGCCTCACCCTCTGTTTATCATTAACCCACTGAAATCCATCGGAATCCAGGTCATAGCGTCTGTTCCTACCATAGCAACGACAAAGCCAGCATTCTATTTCTATGGCAACGGCCCGGAAGCGCACGGTCACCTTGGTAACGTCGACAGAGATTAGAATGGAGCTTCTCGTCTGCAGCTGGTTCTAGAATTTCTCAGCAAGACAAAAGTTCTATCTCTGATTTAAAAGAACTTAGAGCCTTTCTTTTATGCACGTGTCCGTTCAATGCTTACTTGTAATTGCTTCATTTGAATGGAATGCAAAGTTTGTGATTTCTTTACCCTGTATTTGGCTACTTTTATAGGCATTATTAGCATTATTAGCATAACCTTACATAGGATCTCGGGGAAAACACTAACATAAGCTAACACTGCTTGCTAACATTTTAATTGACAAAAACGGACTTTACTATGAGTTCCCACCCGGAGGAAGGTGCAGACTCTCCTCGACTGGAGGCTGTGATTCAGGTTGGTAATCCCTGCTGGGGTCTATGTAACACCGTTTATTTTGGCTAATGTTAGCTAATGTTTAGATTTACGTGATTGCGCTTGTAGGCACATCGATTTACAATAAAAACTTCATGATAAAAACTGTAAATTGATTCTCTAAGTAAATCTAATGCAACTAAGACCTACGTTATTATATTATAAGCATGAAATTTATCATCAAAATGTACTTGAAATATTTCAAATAAAAGGACTGCATACTTTGCTTTTATTTCATATAACTTCTGTATTAATATGATGCATTTTCACTGCTACACATTTGCATGCAATACATTCATATAATCTATACACCGTCATATATTTGCAGCATCACTGCCCTGTAAGAATCAGATTTTCATGAGTTCAGAATAACAGATCTGTTTTTAGTGTTTCCAACTCATCCAAGGGGGTGTTACGAGTGGAAGAAAACTTCTCAGCCCATTCAACCTTCAGTATATTAACAACATTCAAAATCAAATACTTTGGAGATACATGACATGATCACTGGAAAGGAAAGGAATGCAAATTTTTAACTGGAGAAGTAGCTAAAGCTGTCAGAAAAATGAATTTGAGTGGTATTGGGAGCAGTATTTAATTGTGTGCCAATATTGCTCTGAGGTGCAGTAGAGTTTTGTAGAAATAACCACTTAAAGCACATGTATCTTAAATCTGTACTTAAGTATGCATACCTGACTCCAATAAAGTAACCCCAGACACTAAGATCAGTACGTTGGGATATTTGTGTGGTCTTTTCCTCTTAGCTAACTGACACACTGGGGTGATTTGTGTGATTATAGAAGTTGGAGGAGTCCCTATTTCACTCTGATGGCAGCTCAGGAGACGGGACATTGACACTACGAGGTGATGGGCTGGAGTCCAGTGTCAGTTCTGTGCCTGTCTCCTCCCACATCCGTCAAATCATCACCCGCAACCTGACTGATCAGTTGTCTGGTATGGAAGAGAGCTGTCTTGGAAGCACACAAAGAAAACACTGAACACCTTCAGTATAGTTAGATCAGTTATCAGTATATGCAATCTGGTAAGACTGACACTTCCGTATGCATGATCTGTTTTCCAATCTCAGGTGAGAGCTCTGAGGTCAGTGAGCTGGAGGATAGCAGGGCCCTGAGGGAACCGCTTTCTCTGAGCCAGATGGACCATGACCAGCCACTAGTCAAACAGGCCAATCTCTCAAAAAGGGTAGGAGACACAGGGCCGCAACACATTCTGAGGTCAAGGTTGAGTGGAACATTATTTAAATATTCAGCTTTTGATGTACTTGTGGTATTGTAGTAGAGTGGAAAACCAAAATGAAATAGGATACCAAAAAATACTGTTCAGTGTTGGGGAGCAACTTGTTACATGCAGAGCTAACAGCTGTCTTCAAAAGACCGAACTGAAACTCTTCTTGAAAGTCACTAGATGTTACAGTAACACATTCTGTGCTCATTTTTATATTTATACATATGTGAAACTGTATTTCAAAAACAGTTCCTCTTTAAATGATCCTTAATAACAAAGATGCAATGTTGTTTGTAATACATAATCAGATAGATAAATGAGAAATAATTTTTAGCAAGCAGCCTAGATCATTGGCACATCTATCCACAGCTCTTGTGTCTATCTGGCTGATACAGTAATGTGTTCTCTAAATGAGATGAGATGAGTTGAAATCTCCAGGGGAAAAAAAAAAAAATCATCATTTTTAATAAGGTCACTAAGGTCACAATTTAGCCAAATACTTTCATGTGCAAGTGCTTTCGAATCTGTAGGTCTCAAGACAGGAGATCCCACTTCCTGCTTCGGTCCAGTTTATTGATCATTCTCTCAAACATTAGAAATTACACATTTAATCAATGAAAAAAATTGGCATTACATGTTTAAAATAGGACAAGACTAATACAGGATAAGACTAATAATAACTGCACCATATCTGTGCACATAAGGGGGATTAAGATCATTATTGTAAGAACTGAATTTAGAATGTACAATTTTAATATTTAGATTAAAATAATCTGAAGTAATTGCAATCAGTTACTAAGACGAAAAAAACATTTATGGATCAAGTACTGTATATATGTGTAAATATATACATGTTCATACTATATACTGACTCATTTCTCATCACATAGTACTTCATTACTTTTGCATTTCCATGTGCACTGGCAGAAATTGTAATGTGTGATGTTTATGCAGCTCTTACAGGAGTTTGAATATGTAATACTGTAGATGGTAAATTTGTGCAGTTTTGATTGGAGGTGAGATCAAGAAACTCAGCCACACTGGAGCATTTACAGCAAAAAGCTACATATGTTTGAAATGGAATATGGTTACAGTAAACATCAGTGTAGCATTGCATTTTCCAGCAGGGGAAGCCTTTTGGGGCTGAACAAACAAACAGTGTGGAAATGGTGAAACACTTCTGCATGTAATTCAATTGAAACAGACTCATGATTGAATAAATGCAATTAGGCACATATTTTATGTCATATATTTTGTAACCTGGTGGCTGTAGAACTGCTGTTTTCATATTACAGTAAGTACTGTACTGTATAAGCATCCATTGTGTGTATGTATGCATGTGTGTTTTTAAGTATAAATAAGAGTGGGGGGGAGTTCATGAAGGGTTTCCTTGTGGTCTGTTCACATAGAGTCAGACCCCCTGTGCTCACCAGGACTAGCGTCTCCCTTCATTGCCCCCCATGGTTGCCCCTCCATGTAGTGGTTGCTGTTTTGGGGGAAAATTTGAAGGTCACTGGTCTCCTCCCTTGAGGCTGTTGAAGAAAAAGCTCATTTTTCATGGTGTACAAAGCAGCCATTTGTGATAACACAGCCTTCATTCTGCTACTTAAATCTAATGAATTCCCACTGCTTGCTTTACTCTTGGAACTTATTTTAACACCAAGACTATAAATATAACGTAATTAGCTTTGCAGACATTATATATATATAGCATATTTATTTTGTTGATATTTTTAGATGTGTGAAAAGGCTCTAAACAGAAAAAAACATCTGATGCTCACATCGCTGACTAGTAGTTGTGTGAGAAGTAGGATTTGCATGATTTCAGACTTTAGAAAGCAAGAAAAAATGTCAGTTCAAATATACTCAGATATTTAATCACGTAGCATCTCCAGAGTCGAGAGGTTTATTACAAGAATCCTGCTGTGACTTGTTTTTTTTCCCCAGTAAAAGCGCCTATCTGTCTTGACTATATTTTTCTCCAGACATGTTTGTTTGGCAGATGGGTTTGCGGTGATGTGATGTAAATGGAGATAACGTTAATTGTTTTCCTACAGCCAAATGCCTTTATACTGCCTTGGTCGTGGTACCATATATGGATTTTATGTTTTGTCTGCATACAGTATGTATTTGTATCTCCAACCTTACTAAATGTATGTCATAAAGTCTGCTAAAATAATTTCCATGCTCACACTTTTAAGACCATAGTCAGAGAGGGTTAATAGTTTATAGCTGAATAACTGCTGCCCCTTGAACTGCCCCTTTACCGTGGTGGGGGTGTTTGTGTGCCCAAATGATCTTAGGGTGTATGTTGTCGGGGACTTTATGTCCCTGGTAGGGTCTTCCATAGTGAACAGTACCTGAGTGACTGGCCAGACCAGGTCAGAAGCCCCTATGACGAAGACACAAACCAGGACTGTGACGTCACCCAGTATGGTGCAGCTGGGCCCCACCCTGGAGCCAGGCCTGGGGTGGGGCTCATATGTGAGCACCAGGTGTCCTGGCCTATGCCCGCAGGGCCTGGCCAAGCTCAACCTGAATGAACGACATGGGCCCGACCTCTGGTGGGCCCATGTCCTGTCCTTACTGTCCATGTCCTTGCTGTCCTCTAGCCCAGGTCTCCATTGAAAAAGAGATATTTGATGTCAATGGGGCTACACTTGGTTACATAAAGGTTAACTAACCACCTGCTGATGGAACCGCTGATGGATTGGGCAGCAGTCAATGGGCGGGGGGCTTGGTCACCCCAGAACCCAGACACAGAGGCTGCCTCTTGGGACATGGAATGTTACCTCGCTGTGGGGAAAGGAACCAGAGCTTGTGAGGGAGTTTGAGAGGTACTGACTAGATATAGTTGGGCTCACCTCCACATACAGCTTGGGCTCCGGAACCCAACCCCTCAAGAGTGGCTGGCGTCTCTACTGAGAGGTGGCGGGCTGATGTGGTCTTGCTCAGTCACCATCAGTTGGAATTTTCCCCAGTGAACAAGAGGGTCACATCCCCGTGCCTTCTGGTAGGGAACAGGTGGATGGAGATTGATAACTGCGAGAAATTCTCCATCCATCTAGAGCAGGGTAGCTCAAAAACTGTTGCACAGATTTGATTGAAACTTGGTAGAAGAGTTGGATTTGGGCTACAGATATTTTTAAACCAGATGTATCCAGGCGAGTACCTATGTTACTTTGTGGGTTTTTTTTGTTTTGTTTTTGTAATTAATTATCCTTTCCTTAAAAAAGGAATCTTAATTTCTAATAATAAAGATAGACACAGTACTATTATTCTTCCATCATCCACCTCACATTATCTTTGAATGAACACACATTAAACTAGAAAAAGCACTCAGAGAGCGCAGACCTCCGCCAAGCAATGCAATCCCCCATGGTGATCCGGATCACCACCAAAAACTAATCGCTTCCAGATCTCTCCATTTCCGACCTTCCTTGAAAATGGAAAAATGTGGCTGACCCCAAACTTTTGACCGGTAGTTTATATAAATAAATACATTTAAAAATAATATATATAAATTAAATATTATTTACATATTTACATTGTGGTTATTTGTAAACTAGCATTAGCACTCATGTACATCTTAGCTCATAGGTACAGTGTTAAGTGCTTGGAATTTACGTTTGTGTCGAATATCATCTGGAATCTGTACATGACAGAAGTCTGCGTTTCAGAGAACATAAGGTACTTGTGTAATATTACTGAAAACCTGAATAACATTTCAGAGTTGAGTGTAAAGATTTCCAGTCTGATAACTACCAATACTGAAAACATTCACTGTGTTTTCATCTCAGGCTTAAGTGGATTTGTCTTATTTCAGAATTCATTTACACCTTTCAAATTATATAATTTAACAGGAATGTGAACCTTAACCAGAAAGTGGTTGGGTAGAATGTTAAATGTCACCTCATGGGTTAATAATTATAGTGTTGCACCTTGAAATATTATGCAATGTCCCTTTAATTAAAGTGTCCTAAATATTCATTATTGCAGTAAAATTGAATGGACTGAAAATCCAGACAAAATGCAACAATAATCATAAAATGACTGCAGCTAACAATTCTTTTTAGTCAAGTATTCTACTAAATATTTCAACAATTATAATTGAGCCATCTGTATTCATCAGTTATTAGTATTGTTTATATAGTAGATTTAACTGTATTTATACTTCAAAAATCTTAATAAAAAAGATCTTGGTTAAAAAAAAACTGTCAAGGGGAAACTCAGAATATGTCCCTGTAAAAGTTCTGTGCTTTTTGCAAAGACATGCAAAAAAAAAAAACATGGTATTTTTGTGCCCTCCAGAAAACATAGTTTTACAAGTGGAAGATGGACCTTTGCACTGTGCTATACATGGAGTTTTGAAAACTTCAATGTAGTGTATATGAATCCAGTTTTTGAAAAATGCCATGGTTTAAGTCCTTGTCCAGCACTGAATATTTATTCAAAAAGGAACCATTCTCCATAACTATGAATGATCCAGTTGACTTATGATGTGTAATTAATTTCTCTGATGAATGTTCCTGCAGGTGGTCCATGCAGCAGAGGAGACGGCAGCCATGCTGGCTCTGTCCATCAGTCCAGACCAGTGCATCAAAGTGTTGTGTCCCATTATCCAGTCAGCGGACTACCCCATCAATCTGGCTGCCATTAAGATGCAGACCAGGGTGGTTGAGAGGATTCCCCGTGAGGGCCTGATCAGCATGTTGCCCGAGATAGTGCCAGGACTCATACAGGTGACACAGAACGCTCACATGCTTCTATTACTTCAAATGAAATCTGAATCTACTTTCATGGTGGATTCTATTCTGGTATTATTTCACCTTTTTTATACAGTTTTAAAAGCTTTTTGTACAATTTATCAGTTCCCATGGATTCTTAAAAAGCCTAAATTCTATCCATCTGACATTTAGGCTTAAATGTCCATGATAGGATTAAAAATGTGTATAACTGGATTTCACACATCGGAGCTTAACCATCCTTCATAACATTAAAGAAAGTGAGACAAATGTGTCTTACATTATGTAGTTTTGAGCTACGCATTTCATGGAAGCTGTACGTCCTTGATGGATGTATTTAAGCAAAAATAAATCTATTTATCTTAACCTGTTATAATTCAAGTGTTCTGAGAGGAAACAAACAACATTCCTCTGAACTTTTGGGCTGTCAAAAGTGTGATATTTTGGCTTTTTTTTTTTTTACATTGTGATTTGGATTCTAGCAGCTTTTAGAGTCTTCATCTCAGAAGGTTCTGTTAAAGCTGAAGTTAAAAAATTATCCATTTGTCCATCACAACTTCTGACATATGGGTTTTAATCTGTTGCTCTACCAGGGTTATAACAACTCTGAGAGCAGTGTGAGGAAAGCCTGTGTGTTCTGCCTGGTAGCCATTCATGCAGTGATCGGAGAGGATCTCAAACCTCACCTCAGCCAACTCTCCAGCAGCAAGGTAACTTCTTTTATTTTTA
>JAPTYR010000019.1:23509940-23524148 GCA_029814505.1 Siphamia roseigaster | reverse complement strand
TGTGGCTGGGATAGGCTCCATGCGACCCCCGTGACCCTAGTGAGGATAAAGCGGGTTCAGATAATGAGATGAGATGATATAGCCCTCATCCATGTTCAAATGTAAAATTCAGCCTTGAAATTAATTGTTCTTTGTTTGTGCTGAAGGATTAATCTTCCTAAACGTAAACGGCGGGACCGTTTGAAGGAGCTGGAGAGAGCATCTCCCAGAGAGAGCTTCATCGAGGCTGATGTGGAGACTGCCAGCGAGGCATCTTCTGAGCAGGACTACAGTTATGAGTTTGCCCAGATGGAGGTCATAATGAAGACACTGGGGAACAACGGTATGATTAGGATAACCTGCCTCCTGCAATCTGCTTGATCCTTCAGGGTTTCAAAATGCAGCTGTGTACAGTATACGCTGGTAAATAGATATCAACATAAGGATGCCCATCGGTGCTAAGATTCAGATCATCAGCCTGCAGTAATAAATTATGTTGCAAAAATGTCTCTGCTGTTAAACGATTGTATGCTTTTTGTGAATCCCACTTAGTGCAAAACACTGTCATTCTAAGGTGTTCAGTGCAACTTTTGTTGGTTGTTTTGGTTGTAAAATCTGATTTTTTTGTTGTAACTGCCTTTAGACCAAAAGTGAAATTAGCAATGACAAAATTATTTTGCCAACAGAAATAAATATGGAATTGACAATAATAAGAACTAAGAACGAGCTCCAATGAATAAGAACATAAACTAAACTGTAATAGAACTGCAGGTTAATTCAGCTTCATTTTCATTTCTTTCCAATGTAATTTGAAAATGAAATAGTTTATCTTATAATGAACAGTGATTGTGCAAGTCATATTTTACTCCATGTATCTGTGAATAAGTGAATTAAAAACTAGTACACTTTTAAAGCAAATAAACTCAAGTGCCACTCAAAAACAAAATAAAAATGAATACTCTGCAGATACTTCAAAACTATAATGCCTTTGGTGACTACACTTATTGTGTGTTATGTTTACTGTGTGTGTATGTAGACCCCATGCAGAACGTGGTCCAGGTTTTGGAGAAGCAGTACCTGGAGGAGAAGCGGACCGCTCTTGAGGAGCAGAGAATGATGTATGAAAGAGAGCTGGAGTCACTACGGCAACAGCTTTCCCCTGAGAAAACGCTGCAGCATCATCGAAGCAATAGCGATCGCCTTATGTTCCCAACGCACACACCACACAGCAAACTGCGACTGTGGACAGAGGAGAGGTCAGTACAGTACCAGTACACATATACTCAGTGTGTGCAGCTGTACGGGATATTTCCCACATTGTTTCAAGGATGTTACTGGATAACTTTCTCATAGTGCATAGCATAGTATTAACACAAGATGTGTAAAATAAACACAGTGTTACTTTGGTCAGCTACACATTATTGGCATAAAATCAATCAGGGGCTGCAAACCTTCTCAAAGATTTTATTAGTGCTGACTCATTCGCTTCCTATACATTTATTTCTGCTGTCTCTAAACATGCTGTCATCTTCCTGTAATAGTTTTGATTCATCACACGTTTGTATCAATTTATACAGGCAATAATGCATCTGTTTATTTTATGTAGTGTAGAAGCATTTACTCATTTATTTATAGCTTGAAAAATGAAAAAGGCCAGGAAAATGTTTATATTTGTGCACGCATTGATAAATATGCATACATGAACATAGAAGTTATTAGGCAAAGACACAAACAACAAATAAGACAGGAAGAGTAAAATGTGTAGACTTAAGCCAGAGCCCATTACACTGACCCTTATCATATAGAGTGGTTTACCTTACTGACTAGATTTATACAGGCTGTGCAGGTAGTAGTGCCCAGTGACATTTGAACACTGCAGAAATGGTGTTGAATACCTCAGTAATGAAATTGGCTCCTCTTTTATTTGGGAATTTAAGCCATCTGGGTTTTAATGAGAGAAATACAACATACATAAAATAAGACATCCATACATTTCCTAAAGGAAATAAAACCCATGTGCTTGGCTCTTGCCGGATCGGTGGAGTCATGGGTAGGTGTGAAGTAAAAGCAAGAAATAGCTTTGGTTACATCACCAGACTTTTTGTAGACCTGTATCCAAATGAGAAGCCCCTCCCACTGTCACTTATTCATTTCATATAGAAAATTTTGCTTCATTAGATTGACCTATTAATAGATTTAGTCTGACCTACTTAATTAAGAACAGGTGTCTGTGTGTGTGAAGGGAACGTTTCCATGGAAATGAGCAGGCGCACCTACAAAAGAGCAGACACACAGACTTCGAGGCTAGAATGTAATGTTAAAAATAGCTGTGAACATACTGCTAAACTCCTGCGAATTTTAGGAAAATCGTAAGCAATTGGTGAAAACAAAGTTGATCATGAGCGGCAGGAGAGAGATCTGTTTGACGGAAATCTGAATAAGTTTTAATAGGAGCAGAAGACATACATGCCTGTAAATTAGTTTTTCTCATTTCATTGTAAAAATAGCTGGGTGTTCAAACCATGGTTTGTTTGAATCCTAGTAACTATGGCTACATTTTTGGAAAATTTCAGTCCCCTACTTTATATAGTTTGGCCGTAAGGGCGAGTTATTAAAATATTTTTTTGGTGGATTTTTCCATCTCTTCCACTCTAGCGATGACATCAGCCACTGATAAAAAGTTGGATTTTGGGTATTCCAGGGTGTATTTGAGGGGTTCTGTATCGAGACTCGTAAATCACATCATCACGAGACCAACATTCCTGTGGAGAGGAAAAAGATGCCTGCGTTTTAAAGTTCAAAGGAAGTCTGTGTGTGAAAGTATGGCGAAGCAGTAGTGTTGGCAAGAAAAGGCAAGTTTTTTTGTCGGTCCCATTAAGAATGAATGGGGTTTTTCTTGGCATGGCAGTGCGAAATGCGTACGACATATTGGAATTATGAGACCACACGTGCAATCTCTGGGCCATTCTGAAAATTTTTTCCTGCTTACTGCATAATGTTCCAATGTATCGTTTGGGAGTTATAGCCACATAAACAGGGCCTAATTCATTTCAGATGGAGATTTTTTTACTGTTTTTTTTTTTGCATAAAATATCTGTGCATCGCAATCTCAAATGTGAATAGATAGCACATCTTTTGAGACCAGGCTGCACATTTTAGCGTCAAAATTTTACATTACATGCAAGCACACGGGGAACAATAAAATTACTTTTTTATTAATATAATGTGTAAATAATTGAAGGAATTTTCTCCGCATACATGTTAATGACTTCTGTGTTTTCTTTTGTGTGCGATTGTGTCTTAGAGATGAGCTCTTTCGTCAGAGCCTTTCTCGACTCAGGGAGCAGGTCGTGAAAGCCAACACCTTGGTGCGAGAAGCCAACTTCTTAGCAGAGGAGATGAACAAACTGACAGACTATCAGGTCACCCTTCAGATTCCTGCAGCCAACCTCAGTGCTAACCGGAAGGTCAGAGCCTTAAACTAATCTGTATTAATACTTGACTGGAACTTGTCTTATTGTCACCTGTTAAGATCTGGATATATTAAGGCATTTTAGTTCAGGGGATACATAGAGCCCAATTTCACAAATAAAATAACATAATTTTTTATAATTAACAACTAAAACATGATGACTATTTTATACAAGAAGGTAAAAGTACTATTTTAGCCATATTGTGCCTCAGCTTATCATTTATACTTGCACATTACAACTTATAGATACAGTGGACGTAAAATGTACAAAACATTTAGTCATAATGTTGTTAAAATTTTTCTTATTTTTCTAAAGAAATTTCAGGTTATTCATGGTTGTTTGGATTATTTAGTTTTTGAAAGGATATTTTGTTAATGTAAACATTTTTATCATGTGATTTTACATTTGTCACACTAAAACCTAAAAAAAAAAAAAATCTTCAGAGTGATCAACTTTTATAGGCTATTGTGCTGTTATTTTACTTGACCAATCTACTTGAGGTTTAATCGGGATGTACGTGGCTCATGAACTAACATTACTGTTAATATCTTCAGTCAGTTCAGTGTAAGTTTTACATCTCACCAACTCATCCCATGGTCCGTATTAGCTGGGCTGGTTTTGGCCCATGGGCCACATATTTGACACCCCTATGTTAAGAAAGTACTATTTACTTCAACATGAGTTTGTGTTTGCAGTTACAAAGAAATGTCTTAACTGATCTTTACCATTACGAAGTGATGTCTTAACTAATGATCTTTTGTTATATAGCGTGGCGCGATAGTAAGTGAGCCAGCCATTCAGGTGCGAAGGAAAGGGAAGGGGACCCAAGTATGGACCATTGAGAAACTGGAGAACAAACTGGTGGACATGAGAGACCACTACAGGGACTGGAAGGAGGGCACAGAGGACACAGTAAGAAAGAGAAGGCCTGTTATAAAAACTGCAAGTAAGAAAAGAAATTAAGCACACTTCATGTCATTTCCCTCTTTTTTCAGTGTATCAAGGCAAATAGTAAGCACTGTGACCCCTTCTATGAGGCGCAAGAGAATCACAACCTGATAGGAGTGGCCAACATTTTTCTGGAGTGCCTTTTCCATGATATCAAACTGCAGTATGCTGTCCCTATCATCAGCCAACAGGGAGAGGTAAATATCCATCAAATTGTACAAAGAATTCATTGATAAACTAGACATCCATATATTTAATGAAGGAAATGTAACCTGTGGGCTAGGCTCTTGCCAAATCAGTGGAGTCGTGGCTAGGTGTGAAGTAAAAGCAAGAAATAGCTTTTGTTACATCACCAGACTTTGTGTAGACCTGTATCCAGATGAGAAGCTCCTCCCACTGTCACTCATTCATATCATTTAGAAAATGTAGCTTCATTACATTGAGCTATTAATGGATTCAGTCTGACCTGCTTGATTAAGAACAGGTGTCTGTGTGTGTGAAGGGAACATTTCCATGGAAACGAGCAGGTGCACCGACAAAAGAGCAGACACACAGACTTAGAGGCCAGAGTGTAAGGTTAAAAATTGCTGTGAACATAATCTCGAACTCTAAATAATTGGTGAAAACAATGTTGATCATGAGCGGCAGGAGGGTTTGAGGGAGAAGTAGATGTTCTTTTTTCCGGTACTGTAAAAAATAAATAAGAAAGGGCAGTTTTAAAAACACTGAAATCATCAAACAGAAGCAGATCTGTTTAGCGGAAATCTGAATTGGTTTTAATAGGAGCAGAAGACATATATGCCTCTAAACTAGTTCTTCTCATTTCATTGTAAAAAGAGCTGGGTGTTCAAACCATGGTTCGTTTCAATCCAAGGAACTATGGCTACATTTTTGGAAAATGCCATTCCGTAATTTATATTGTTTGGCCATTAGGGCTAGTTATTCAAATATTTTTTTGGTGGATTTTTCCTTACACTCTAGCGATGACATCACCCACTGATAAAAAGTCAGATTTTGGGTTTTCCTGGGTGTATTTGAGGGGTTCTGTATCAAGAACCGTAAATCACATCATCACGAGACTTACATTCCTGTGGAGAGGACAAAAATGTCTGCATTTTAAAGTTTAAATGAAGTCTGTGCGTGAAAGTATGCACATTTTAGCATCAAATTTTTATTTTTTTTTACTTTTTCCAATGGTGCGGGCCGCATTTAAAAATTTTTGTTTAATAAGTCATAATAATAAAAATAATAATAAATATGATGAACAATAGGCCCCTGTACATTACATTAAAGCATATGGGGAATGATTTATATGTATTGGATTAAATGAGACACCCAAAGCTCACAACTATAGATGAAAAATATAATGAAATGCTGAACATGTAAGAAAGGATGTGGGATATGTTAAAACCTAGAGAAAACAGAAACGACTCTTAAATATAAGATACAATTTCTACACCTTGTAATGGAGTTGGTGACTTTCTTTTTTATCCTGTGACAGGTAGCGGGCAGGTTGCACATTGAGCTGATGCGAGTCAGTGGTGCTGTACCCGAACGCCTGTCAGGAGGAGACGACTCATCAGAGAACTCCAGTGAGAGTAGCTGCTATGAGGTCATGGACACTAACGGAGAGATTGTTCACATGGCCAAGAGGCTCACATGCAGGGTGTGTCATTTAGCGTTTCTATTGCTGACCTCACACTAGTAGAGAGTTGGACTGATTTTGGATTAGATTCACCTCTCATGGCAATTCCGGGGCTGTTCCTAGTGCAAGGCTGATCAGAACAACTTATCGATCAAAATGACCCTGTATTGTGAGGAGTTTACTTCTCAGTGTTACTGACAAGATCAGAGTCTCCCTGATTATTGTCAAGTATCATATATGTCTGATAATAGGGGCAATGGCTGTGTTGCCATGGTAATGCTCCACAATGCTTATAGCAATATACACATGATATACATTGAGAAGAATGTCAGCTAAAAGTTTGACCAAACCATTTTTTGGAAAACAAAACACAGCAAGTGGTGCCAGGCACAACAAACCCGCCCCTCACACATATTGTAGCTTCTTTTGGTATCGATCCAGCTGATGTCGATATGTATATGCATGCAGGGTTCTAAATTAACACCAGCCAACTGGCCAAATGCTGGTGAAATTTCAGTTTGGCGGGAAGAGAAGACCACTTTACTGGCCACTTTCACCCATTAGTGAGTGTGTGTTTGGCTAGTAAGATCAACATCCACAAGCCATTTTGGCTGGTAATAGAAAAAGGGAATTTAGAGCCCTGTATATGCATGTGCTGATGTCAGCATATCAATTGCCTCTATATATGTGCCAAGTTTGAAGCAAATTGAAACAAAATTGATGGTTTTATGGACATGTGAAATGTTGCTCATTAGAAGTAAATGGGAGAAAAAAAGATTTAAATGGGAGAAGAAAAAGATTTCTAAAATAAAAAAAAAAAGTGAACTTTGACCTACTCTTCCCAAAAATGTAATGAAATCTGTTCGGGGTCACTGGCAATCACTAATTTTATTATAATTCAGTCAATAGTTTTGCTGGTAACATGTTAACAAAAAAATAAATGATCGAACCAAACCAAAAACAGTCTCCCTTACCTCCCTTTCTGGGACAGGGTAATTACAGGACCCACATCATGCTATTTTTCACAATTAGCAATAAATCTTAAGCCCATTAGTGATATAATTTCGGGTTTGACAACATTCAACTTTCAAAAGTAATGTTAATACGGACTTTTTTCATATATTTAATAGAGACCACCCCTCGAAACGAGTCGGCAAACTGCTCCTTCCATTCTCTCCCTGTAAGCCCCGCCCTCTCCCCCCTCCTACACAGTGATGCGGTCTCAGAGCGAGGAGAAGGTTTTTTTTGTTTGTTTACTTTTTTACTTTTATTTAAACAAATGTGAAAATATAGTACACAAGACAAATAAAATGTAACTTTTGACATGTAAAACTACATTAAGTAATGATTGCCCAGGAGGAGAAATCCGTTTGCGTGCCAGCAAAGTCAAACAGCTGGTTTGTCTTGGGAATCACAGCTCCCGGTGCCTTTTCCCTTCCCCCGCAGGGAAGAGATAATCAATCAAAATGATACTTTGAGCATCTATATGAGACCCCAATAGCTCTGTTAAGAGGCCAAAACCCCCGAAATGTCAATTTTGCATGATATGGGCCCTTTAAGACAACAAGCAGGTAAATGGGCAAGTATGTAAAATAAGCTACGTAATAATCTGAGACCAGTGTATGTCCTGAATAATTTCATAGGACAACAGACCAGAGTGACAGACACTAAATAGATTTAATAGTACAAGTATTATTTCTCTACTTCTAAAATCCAGTGAACAAGCCAGAGAAGTGCAAAAATGAATGTGTTTTGTCATTAAAATTATTCTGACTGGAAATAACATGTTAATAGAAGATTCTGATTAACTCCTCTATTTTTTGCTGTAGGTGCGGATCAGGGAGGCGACAGGTCTGCCACTCAACCTGTCCAACTTCGTCTTCTGTCAGTACACCTTCTGGGAACATGGCGAACCCACTGTGGCTCCTCCCATGGTTAGCCCAGACAGACCCTCCTCTCGAAGCCCAGATGCACAGTTTACTGTACAGTTTGATCACTGCAAGGTAAAGATAAAACCTGTTGTAAGGTGTGGATTTGTATTGTTTTTTATTTGACTTTTTTCTAACAACTTTTGTCTATTTGTAGGACTATGTTGTGCATGTGACAGATGAGTTTTTGGAGTTTATATCTGATGGTGCATTGGCCATAGAGGTGTGGGGTCATCGCTGTGCTGGGAATGGTCGCTCACTCTGGGAATTAGATGCACTCGAGGCAAAGACCCAGACACTTCGAGACAGGTACATGTGTTGCATGTGGTGCACAGATGTTTTCATAGACAGACATTTACTCCATGCTGCTGATGCATTTTTTTTTAGGTGGAGTGAGGTGTCTCGCAGGATTGAGCTGTGGATCTCCATCCAGGAGCTGAATGAGCAGGGAGAGTACTCATCCGTAGAGCTTCATTCTGGAAAAGACATCAGCACCGGAGGAGTCTTCCAGCTCCGACAGGTCAGAGAAAAACTAGGAATAAGTTTCCCTCTGGCCAGACTGCACACACACTTCAGCATTATCGCTAATTATTTAAATACAAAAAGCTGTGTTGGAAGCACACTGGAGTTGAATTATGTGGATTTGGTCATACAGGGTCACTCCAGGAGACTGCAGGTGTGTGTGAAGCCGGTCCAAAACTCAGGCACTCTTCCTCTGCTGGTGGAGGCAGTGCTGTCTGTCTCTATTGGCTGTGTGTCAGCTCGCTCCACCAAACTACAAAGACCTCTCGATAGCTACCAGGTTTGTTTAAACACACACTGTACACTCACATATACACATTAGCCTAGACTATAAACCTATTATGTTAACATTAAGAACACACTTGGAGGTGACTTATTCTTCACTAAAGCAGAGCAATATTTTCAGAACATGGTACTCAGTTGATGCCAATGTAATCAAATATCCAAATTCAGCTAATATATGTTCAGTTTGACCTATCTTTGTTGTTTCAGTTTGTGCTATGACAGATTCAACTTGGTAACTGGAATTGAAAATTTAAAAAGCTGATGAATGTCCTTACGAGTGACCATAAAGTTCTGTTAATGCGCCCTAACGGAAACGGGAAGCAAGTCAACCATTTATTTATTTATAAATAGTTGGAGACGGAGACGTATTTAAATGTTGCCACATTTAAAGTAATAAAAGGACTAAAACTGGAGTCAGTAATTGCCCATGTAGAAGATTCAGGTTCATGAAGACGGTATAAACATCCCTAGAAATGCCCAGACATGTGCATCAGCAGTTAAAGGTTTATTTTGAGCTGTTGTGTCTGGGCCATTCCCGGTTCTCCACTTTTGACTGCGTGTGTTCTCTCCTGCCAGAGAGAGGTGGAAGACGATATGGATAGTTATCAGGTACCATCTCAGTCCACTCCTGCTGCTGCTCCCCCTTTAGTTCACTCTGCAGCATGAAGGAAACAAACTGATCATGTGTTTGTGACTCGGCATGCGAGGCAGGAGGCAGAGGGCTGTGCCTCTGCCAACTAAAGGAGCGCTTTATTAAACACCAGCTGCATATGTGGATGTTTTCTGACACTGTAATTATAAATCACATCAACCGTTTTTCGCAAAATACAGTTCCACCCATGACTGAGCTCAAAACCAGCAGTGCATTTGCCAGGGATCTTGTTCTGCTCTTTCTTGCCTTTTTCTCACTAATGCTACCATGCTTGTCACTCACTACATAGATTAAATAACAAGCCTTACTAAATCACATGGGCATTGCATGGCTGCATGATTTGCCCTACTGTGCATGGTGACAGTGTGTTGACCACAGAGGTACAGTATGATTGGCTTTTGGTTACTCTGGACATTGCAGAGGGATCTATCTCTGTGCTTTCTTACATGCAGGTAGGATTCTGAGTGCATGTGTGGACATATGAGTGTGAGTAACAAAGGGGTTAAAGGGGAGGTTTCCATATGTTTTATAGTGCAACTTTAACCATATTTCCAACCAAAAATACACACTCAAAGATTTTATTTTTAAAACCTTCGGTTTTGGAACTTTTATCGGGATCTGCTTTTATTTAGATGTTTATACTCGACAATCAAGTGTTAAGGAGTTGTATTTGAGATCCACCCAGTGTACTCTTACTCTCCTGCTAACACTTTTCTGTGCCCTGCAGCTGTGCATCTGCCTCACTGAACCAGCTGGCATTGATTCTGGTCTCTTTTCTGGTTCCAGGAGGAAGATCTTAACTGTGTCCGAGAACGCTGGTCAGAAGCCCTGATCAAACGGCGCGAGTACCTAGATGAGCAAATCAAGAAAATTATCAACAAACATGGTAGGTTTATATATGTGATTCCTATCAAGGGTCTGAGCGTAAAACTCACAGGGGACAGAATTCTTTATCTGGTGTGGAGCTTTAAGATCTTTAAAATTAGTTTTACACACAGTCAATACAATTAGAATAATACATAGTCATAAGTCTGGATCTAAAAATGTTTATGAAAATATATCCCTGAAATTGAGTTTTGGAGATAAAATGGATTTACCACACTTGGTGCTGCTGAGGATCCTTTGCCTGATCACGATAACTTGGCCAGATTTGGTTGGATTTCTTCTCCCTTGATAACCAACATAGGGGGCGCTTGTGGAAGAACACTATCGATTTCAGCTTCTCTATAAGTTTTGTAAGTCATCCAAATGGGGGCGCTTTAGTTCAAAATCTCTTATTACCTCCGCCTCTGGAGGTTATGTTTTTGCCAGGGTTTTTTTGTTTGTTGGTTTGTGCAGAAGATAACTCAAAAACAATGAATGGATTTTGGTGAAATGTTGGTTAGTAATGGGGAGAACAACAAATGATTACATTTTGGTGGTGATCTGAAAAACAACATTATCCGAAAAGACAATTTAGTGAATAACTACTGAACTAATAAGGATATCAACATGAATCCACTTACTAGAGGTACATTTTCATGGTCAAGGAATCTAAAGATGTAGACAAAATAATTGTAGGACTCTTATTCTTGGTGGAAATCCCAATATGGGGGGAACTGAGCTGCTTGGAGGAGGTCTGCGCTCTCCGAGTGCTTTTTATACGTTGTTATGCAAATCCCTATCACATCTTCAGACTTGCTGAGCTTCATTTGTTTCCACTTTATCCAGCTTGATAAGATGCTGAATATTCAACCAGTGGTGAAATCAGACCAGGACAACGTATCACCTGAACACCCACAACTGCAGAACAAGGAGAGAATTTATCAACAAAGACTGCAGGTCTACCAGGAAGCCCAGCAGAAACAGGCCCAACTTGTTCAGAAGCTGCAAGCTAAAGTAATCCAGAACTGAGTTGACAGTTTTACAGATGGAAAGAAGTCGTCCTTCTATGCTTTGTCTGTGTTGTGTATGTTTGTTTTATCTATAGGTTCTTCAGTATAAGAAAAGGTGTGGGGATCTAGAAGAGGAGGTACTGGAGAAGACTTCAGAATCTGAAAAGATGAGATTGTTGGTATGACACGACTTTTCCATTACCTTCAAGGATCATTGCTTTTTAAATAGAAATATACGGGGTTAAGTTCAAAGCTACCATTAGGATCCCCCCCATAGGCCATTCTCCATCTCACACCCAACCACACTTCTGATTAAAATATTATCTGTAACAAATTAGCTTAATCATGAATTAGTGGAGTATAAATAAATTGTTACTTATATCCAATTAAACCTTTTATCCACCAATAATTATAAAAATGAAGGGGAAAGGGGAAAATTCAAGTCAGTGGTCTGTTGGATGATTTTAAAAAGATTATCAATCAGTTGATTAATTATTGCCTTTGGTATGGCTCTGGTTGACTGAAAAAACAGGCCTGTGTAGTCAGCTGCATGATGGCTGGAACCAAATGTCTGAATGGGGAACTTCAGGAGCAGACTGTGATTCATTACCTTTATTCGACAGAAGGTTCACATGCTGTAGCAGTTGGATTTGTCACACTCTTCAGTTACTCTTTGTCACTTTAAATGACTTTTGACAGTAAAGTGTTGATTTATCTAGTTAGATTAATGTTGCTTATGAGCTGTTCTCCTGTTGAAACCATATCTCCATATTGAGTGTTTTTATGTGGTTATTGAAGATGAGGCCAAGTCAAAACAACAGGACTGTTCTGAAAATCCCCTCTTTTTTGTCTGCGTTATTTTTCTCTATATCCTCATTCAGATTTTAAAACAATATATCCAGCTCCAAAATGCCTCAAGAATGTAACAGAATGGAAAGAGAGATGTTGCTTTGAAATAATCCACTATTTTGTCTAATAGCATTGCTGTGAGCTAGCAGGTTTCAAGATGCTGCAAACTGGGATATAACAAGTAGATGTACGTATTCAGCTCATGTCAGTGTGAATTTTTGGTCTAAACTGGATTTAAGTGTCTGTTATCATACTGTAGATAATCTGTAGATCTGGAAGTTAATAAACTCACTCATAACGTGAAACTAAACTGATTCCTCGACTTGCCTAATTACTTCTGGGTCCATCCTATGGTCATATTTGAAAGGAAATTGAGAGCAAACATAGCACAAGTCAATTTACAGATGCGTTAGTGTTGTGTAGAAGACTTGTATTGGCCAGCATCAGGGGATGAAAGAGAGTGTCTTTGATTAATGCTGAACTGCAGATGTTCTGATAAATCTGCTCTTGATATCTGACTTATTGCTGCCCTCCCATTCTTTATGGAACATGTGTTTAAGCCTAGTAAATAACATTTTAGCAACCAGTAAAATGTGGACTTTGCTTGTTGTCAGAAAGATTCGTGCTTTTATTTAAATGTATTTAATTCATCCAAACATTATTCTTGGCTAAGTGGTCCCCACAGAGCGTTTGAATTAGCAGATTTCCACTGTAATTATGATGCTTTGTAAATACAAGGCAACTGCTCACTTGCCACTACTACCATACACTGAAGTGTTATTGGGATGCCAGCAGTGATGGTGTGTGTATGTGTGTTCAGCTGCAGGCCCACCTGGACTCAGCCCAGCGTCAGCAAAGAACAGAAGAAGGTCTCAACATGGCAATCCAGAGCAAGTGTGTTCAGCTGGAGGAGGAGCAGAAAAGGTGAATGATGGGCAACATGCAGTACAGGTAGCCAGGCAGTTTGACCTACCAGTTAAGAAAGGTCCACGTTTTCTGTATTTATACACAAAAGATCATCATGGTTTGTGCAAAATACCTACAACAGTAGGGAATCACTTTTTGGATACACAGAGATGTAAATTCAGTGATATGCCTGTTAGAAATTTTCTCCTTGTTCTCTGTTTCTCACTGAGAAATAGAAAACAACCTGAAATACTTCTGAGAAATATTCCCAACTGTTACTTGAGCTTTTTTGCAGCTTTTCCCTGCCCTGGCAACAAGGAGAAGGCAGAACCTGCCCTTGGCAGATAATCTCAGCCTCCAATTTGTCAGAGCAAATTAGTGGGACTAGGTTGGCTTGCTTCTCCAAAGCATTTTAATGATGCTTCACATTAAGTGTGAGCCAAACTCTACAGCTAAGGCCAGATTTTAATGCCCAGTGATTTATACAGTTTTGGAACTTTATTTGAAATGACAAAAACTTTGCCAGGACCTGATAAATTTTACTGCCTAGAAATGTCACTTACTGCAGCGTTACCAAGCTTTATCCACTTAATAATGTAAGTAATGTAGAGATTAAGTCTACAATCATTTGGTTATTATTTGGAACTGAGTCTCTTTTTCCCTTTGTCAATTTCCTTTTAAACATAATATCATTCCACACATGTAATAGTGGAATGTAACTATACACATGTACTGAATTACTGTGCTTAAGACCAAATTTAAGACACTTTACTGCAGCAGTTTCATTTTATCTAGCTTTGTAAGTTTGTTTTGTTTTTTCAACTTTTTCAACAACACGCCACAGAAAAATACACATTCCAGTTGTTTTTTTTTTTGTTTGTTTTTCCAAAATTCTGCTAAATCATAAAACAAAGACAACCATGACAACACAGAATGAAAAATTTTTCACAGTTCCTTGCCCAAATGTATGGATTGATAGACTTAATGGGGGCAGCACGGCGGTGCAGTGGTTAGCACTCGTGCCTCACAGCAAGAAGGTTGTGGGCTCAAGTCCAGCACCCGTCAGTGGTGTTGGAATTCAACTCACACCTTTCTGTGTGGAGTTTGCATGTTCTCCCTGTGTCTGCGTGGGTTCTCTCCGGGTACT
>JAPTYR010000019.1:23482314-23495390 GCA_029814505.1 Siphamia roseigaster | reverse complement strand
CTCGGTTTTGATTAGTAAAATATAAAAGTGTTTATTATCTTTGCAAGAAACAAAATACAAAGGAATGCAGAAACTTCTGTCAGCATTTACTGGATACACAGTGAAAACTTAGTGTTGGAGAGGCATGGACATAGTAATTTTGTGGCTTGCCTTATTACATCTATTTATAAGATTTACTCTTCCAGACTGCAAGAGACTATAGATTATTTATGAGACAAGCAAATGATTTATTAAGGTTTGTGGTATTCAGTGTAGAGGAGGCAGAGATTTCTCCCTCATTAATTAATTGGAAATGCCTGAGGGAGGAGTTATCAGATAATATAATTTGCCAAGGCAGGTTATTCTAATTTGCTGAAGGAAATCAAAAATGACCTGGAACCCCCAACTCGAAAGAGTCACGCAATACCTACTGCACTAAAACCTCCAGCCACCCATTATTTTTTGCCCCTGGATTGTTTCATTTCTGCCGCTGAAATTTCACATTCTAAATTTTCTCCTGTGTTGTCCCTGATCCTTAGGTCACCATGAAGAGAGGGAAGAGTTCAAAGCCACATAATGTTCTGTAATAGCCAGGAGTTTCTCCAAGGAGCTGAGCAGGGGTTTAATAAACTCTAACAACCTTACGACTTGCTGTGTCACAAGACTTCATTTCATCCTTCACACCAATAAAACTTGCATGGAATACATTAAATCTTTTGATAAGAATCAAATTTCCCATTGTTTTTCACTGGAGTATGGAGAGCACGCCTCTCCTGACTGTGCTGGTTTGTAACACGCACACATGCATCAAGGCTGTGATTACATAATGTTTGTCAGATCACAAGTAACAAGGTACAGCTCTGGAAAAAAAATAAAAGACCCCTGCAAAATTATCACTTCCTCTGGTTTTACCATTTATTGGTATGTGTTGGAGTAAAATAAGTATTTTTGTTTTATTATCTAAACTACCGACAACATTCCTCCTGAATTCCAAATAAAAATATTATTATTTAGAGCATGAATTTGCTGATCAATAGTCAAAAAAGCAAGAATATGTCGTTTTCTGACCTCAAATAATACAACAACACAAATTCATATTAATTTTTAATCAACACAAAACTAATGTTGAAACTTGGGACAATTTCAGACATTAATATTTATTGGAATAACCCTGATTTTCAATGTCTTGGCTCTCCACCTTTGCTGTTGGATGACTTTATATAGCTCCTGGCAGAGAAATTCAAGAAGCTCAGCAATGCTCATTGGCTTGGGACTATTCATGTTCCTCTTGATTATATTCCAGAAGTTTTCAAAGTGGGTTCAAGTCTGGAGATTAGGCTGGCTTTGATAGGGTCTTCATCTGGTGGTCTGTCATCCACACCTGTATTGATTTAGCTGAGGCCAGGAGCATTGTCCTGATAGGCAAACCAGTCCTCAGAGTTTGGGAACATTGTCAGAGCACAAATCCAGTAGTTTTCCATAGCTGTGTTTTGATTCCAATTACTTTTGCAGCACAAATAGCACTGTTTTTGCCACCCAGGTAGTCTTATTGCAAGAAGATAGTGATGAGCACAGTGGTGGTTTTATACTTCTCCTTCTTAAACAAGACATGAATCAGGTGTCTATTCAATACAATATGATGTGTTTGTGTTGGAATTCAACAGACACAGGAATGAAATGGCTGTCATACGTGCAGACATGTACACAGGAAATTGCAATCGTGTCTTCATTTTTTTGTCTGTGTTGTAAGTAGAATCCCTAAACCTTCCTTAGGTGTGCCTATGCATTTTGCACTGTGCTCTTGGTGGACTGTGTTGGCCATGATTGAACTGTCTATATAAATGTGTTAATAGGTGACCTGCAGAAATGGACACTTTTCCTCATTGTATCCTCACATTAATTTACCTTACTTAGTAATCCTGGTCCTTGGTTTATAGTTGTATTAATTTCATTTGTGTTATATAATGTTTTCTGCATTTTTAAGCATTTATTGGATGCAGAACAACAGAGAGGTCACAGAAAAGAAAGTCAGAGAATGACAACAAAGAGTATCCAGACGTTCATGGTTGACATCCATAACCATTTGACTACCAGGCCACCCCTTTTTTATTAATTTGCTTGATTGCATTTTTGTTTGTGTGTTTGTCTCCAGGTCAACAGGCAGATGCAGAATGTGTCAGAGGAGCTGTGTGCGTGCAGGAAGGAGCTGGAGATTCAAACTATAGCCCTAAAGAGAGCAACCAATGACAGGGAGGAGCTGGCCAAGGATAAAGCTACTCTCGATGTCAACCTAAACTCTGCTGAGCGAAAGGCTTGTGGTCTCACACAGGAGCTGGTTGCACTTAGGTCTGTGTTTTTTGTGCAGTTTATTGTGTGGTCTGACCCATATTTACAGTGTTTGGGATGAGACATAGATTAAAGCCAGTTTATCAGTTTTGTTTTCATTCTGTTGTATTCTGTACAAAAATGCAATGAATTGCCTTTATCTGTAGCCACTAAGTTGATTGTCTTATGTTTATGGTTAAAGCCATGTGTATGCATGTGTTTGATGAGAGCTGACATGCATTGTTGTATTGTAAGGTTGGTTTGAGTTTTAAAGAACAGCAAGTCTTATGTAACAAGCGTCTTTAAATAACATGGTTTTATTTGGAAACTATGCCTACAACGGATCATTGGATTTTATGACCTTATATACCTAGTGGTTCAAAGGTCTTTTTTTAGAGCTAAAACTGCCTCACTGCTGTGTTCCAGAGCAAAGAAAGAATCCCTGGAGGCTTCCCTGTTTGAGAGCCAGCAGCTTGCTTCGTCTCTTGAGGCTGAGTGTAACAGGATCGATGGGGAAAGGCACAGCTTGCTTCTGGCTAACGAGGCCTTGACGCGTGAGTAGCCCCCTCCCTTAGAGACCCCCGCAGCCTCTGTGCCAAGCCCCCTGGCCCTGAAGCCTTTCCAACAGCTCACTAGAGATCCATATTTCAGCTGTGAGCTCTGCAACAGCTGGGCTGCGGGATCATCTGAGCTGCTTTTTTAGCTGACCAGAGTCCCACATTTCCAAACAAACACACATGGATCAGATAAGTGGTGTTAAGATAGCATGTTCCACATGAAGTCAAGGCTAATCATCCCCTATAAATAAAATTACAATCACATTTTTATAAGTCTAGAATTATTCACTATGTATGTCGAGTGTTCCCTTTGACCAGAAATTGTGTATGATTTTGATTTGGCTGTGTTTACTTTTTTATTTTCAGGTGATATTGCTCAGATGCGAGTGGATGCTGAACACCAATTTGCACAAACTACACAGGACCGTAGTAAACTGGAGGAGAAGCTGGTCCAGGTGGAGAGAAATGGTCAACTCCTCCTGAAATGTAAAGAGCAAAGCCACAGGGAGCAGCTCGAAGCTGAACGCAAGAAAAAGGTAAGATATGACTTGATATATGTTACTGTTTCTGAGAAACATCAGTTAGATTATTATAAGCGTTGATGTTGACAGGAGCAACAGTGTGCGGAGCTGATGGTTCAGTGGGAGCAGGCTGAGGAGCAGCTGCGTAGACAGTATGAGGAGCTGCGTGTGCACAACCAGAAAGAACTGCAGCAGGTGCACGAGGAGTTGGCCAGACTGCAGCAGCACTGCAACCAAAGTCTCCTGCAGGCTGAAAGTGAAAAGCAGCATGTGTGTGGTTTGTCATTTTGGATAATATTTATGAGCCATTTTTAATAGATGAATATATGAAATAACCTGTTGTTTCACTTTCCAGTTTGTGTACGTTATGTGTGCAATTAACCATGATAGCGAAAGCATTTTCAAACTGCCAGGAACTACCTACTCAAAGTTTAATGATATTAGTCAAGGAACAATTGCAAATTGTTCAGCTAAATCTACTTTTTAAAGAAATGTTAACTTCACAATGTACCCAACTGTCTTTAAGTTAACTGCTGTCTTATTCGTAAGTTCTGTAACATTTGTTGAGTTGGATCTCAATGATTTTTAATACAAATCTCAAGGAGTTTTAATAAATACATAAAAACTGAATCCC
Organism: Siphamia roseigaster; assembly: GCA_029814505.1. NCBI lineage: Eukaryota > Metazoa > Chordata > Actinopteri > Kurtiformes > Apogonidae > Siphamia > Siphamia roseigaster. Next base: position 23,491,374 of record JAPTYR010000019.1, on the reverse strand, counting down.
TTTATAATGCAAACTTTGTAGTTTGTAGCGTTTGAGTACAATTAAAAATAGTTTAACTACTTGACTCATTACAATCACAAGTATGAATGTAATTGAATTGCCAGTATCATTTCATACATGTACAAGTGCCAATGCTCAAACTAGAGTGTTTACTTACTGTGTGTACTGCTCAGGCTTTGTCCCAGGTGGAGGCAGAAAAGGCTGCCATCACAGAGAAGATGGTAGCCCTGCAGCAAGACCTGGCCACAGCAGGCATGGAGCTGGAACACACTGAAAGGGAGGCACATAGCAAACAAGAGCAGGATAAGGTACAAATATAATGGAAGTTTCATTGGCTGTGACCATTTTCCTTGCTCTTTACAACACAAACTGTAATTCATAGTACTGATTAATGTACATCTTTGTTCCAGAATGCAATGGACGTCCTTCGATCTGAGTTACGAGACTTGCAAACACAGTTTGAGGAATCACTGAACTCCCATGAGAACTCCAAGAGGACTCTAAATGAGCAAAATAGAGAGTTGAATCAACAGAGAGAATGTGCAAAACAGGAGGTGAGAACATTTAAAAGCATCAGCAGTTTTAACAAATACAGTACATCTATCGCTTCAGTGGCACCAGTATATAGATGTTAGAGTGCAGAACTAGAGTGAGAAATGTAAGGAAAGAAATCATAAAATGTATGGGTTCGATGTCACTGAATAGATGACAGAGGGGGATTGTACAATCATGGAAATGGATAGGAAATTACAGGCTTGTTTGCCTTGGCATAGGATGGGAGGCCTTGGATATGTTTCTAGTGAGAGGGGGAGTTTGTACCAATTAGTACCAGTGTGGGGGAGAACCATTTACTAAAGGCCTCTGTTGACATTGGCTGATGCCACAGAGCTTTACAAGCATCATGGTGCCTTCAGGTGCAGAATCCAGAGGGCTGTATTATACAAGAAGAGGTGGTGTCCACTTTTAAAACTTATGCTCATGCATTCTTTCTTTCTTTGTCAGGTTCCCCAAAATAAATTTTAGCTCCACTGACCCTAATACAAACAGAGAAGTGCAATTAGAGACTATAATTTTGGCCCAGTGACACACATCTCTGAGCCAAATGAAAGCAGTAAATCTCATCTCTTGGGGTTGCATGAGGTCAGGATTGCAGGCCCAGGGTCGCTGGGCGTTTTAGTAAAACAACAACCTCACAGTCACCTCATTAGATGTAACTACAGAGTTGTACGGGCCTCACCAAGCCTTGATTTAAATGCCTGGAAATCCCTGGAAAATGGGACTGTTTATCTCTGTGGGACTTTTTGGTTTGAAAAAAAAAAAGCAAGAATGAAGATCATCCTGTCTTCGCTCTGTCTCTTTAGTCTTGTCAGAGTATAGTGAATGAGGTTGTGTGGAGCCAGAGCAGCAAGAGTTTTGAGGTTTGGACAGCCCTCTCTGCTGTAGATCAAGTCATGCTTCTGTGACACTGTCGTATTTGGCTGCCAAGCCCTACTCGTTTCGTTGTTTAATTATTTTTACTAATCCTGTCTCAGGATTTCTCATGTCAGAATGTGACAACGCAGGAGTGCAAATGTGTGAAAGAGAGCCAGAGAGCATGAAAAAGTAAGAAGGTGACTGGAAAGAGAGAGAACAAGAGGGGAGGATATGGTCCTTGGTACCAAAATATGAAATCAAAGTTTGAGTTAACCCCTTATGTAAATAAGCCAGTGGGAGAGTGTTTATTTTCTCCCTTGCAGCAGCGAGAGGCTGGCTCCACTGGGACTCCAGGTCCCCCTGTCTCATCCCCATAACACAACACCGCTGCCCTCATATTCTCTGCCCTTCTGCTCTACTCCCCCACCCCCAAAAATCAGATAAAATAAAGTATAATTGGCTGGATCAGCACAGCTTGTTTTTTCTCACATTAAAGTTTATGAGAAAAAAACATCTTGTGTGGCCTCTGAACATAACACTCCTCCTCCTCCTCATCCTGCTCCTCATCCTCCCTTTTCCCCCTCCTCCCCTCCTTCCCCTACAGAGGGGTGGGGGGCTGCTGTTTATCATGTTGCACTCTGTGGATTCTTTACACTTCAAGCAGCAGCAAGGAGATGGGGAAAGACAGCACCTGGCTACATGCCCAACTGGCTCTTATCCATGCCCAGATAAGCACTGTCCTCCCTCTTTCTCCCACTAAACACAACATATTACCTTAAAACAGAATATAGGTCATGCAGTATCATGAGATTACACACATAGCACTTTGAGAAGAAGAGGCTGAGGTTTGGCTTTTTCACAGTAAAGCTCAAGTGGACTATCTGATCCAAAGTCACTCACTACATTTTTATCAGGTTTTCTTTGTTCAGTTTTAATGATATAAAAGGATTTAAACAAATTATGAAGATAAATCTGGAGTGAGTTATGCATAAGACAAGACAGGTTATTATAGCTTCATTTAGATATTACAGTATTATTTTCATCTTGTTTTTATTCAAGAAACTTAAAACCTCAGAACATTTTAAGAAATGGTCTGACTGATAGAGGAACCATGCACAAATGTGACAATAAAATACATGTCAATGAAGGGATTTGAGTGTGAAGCAAAGGAAAAAATTAAAAGACATTTCCTTTACTTTGGTTTTTGTTAGTTTTTTGGTCACACAGTGTATTTCAGATTTTTATTTCATTAAGGGTATAGTGTGTACGATTTATTCAGTCATTTAGTCTTCAATAGGGTCATGGAGTGTATGCCAGCTACCAACAGGCATAGGTAGAGTTCACCCTGGACATGTCTCCAGTTCATTACAGGGTTGACAGATCCATACAATCATTCACTCCCACATTCATGCCTACAGGCAATTTAGACTGACATGTTAAGCTATTAAGGTACATGTCTTTGGATGGTGGTGGTGGTTTTTGGGGGGGCTTGAGTACCCAGACAGAACCTATGCAAACACAAGGCGAACATTCAAACTCCACACAGAATTGAACCCAGAAAACCACTTCGCCATTGGGCCACCTTACATAACATTTAGAGGGACATAGTTACAGACATGCAACATGGTATTCATATTCAGTATGCTATTGAATTAGTAATAATGTATCAATAATAACAGTTATGTCTTTATACCTTAGAGAAAGCTGTGAATATTCTCTTCGTTTTCCCATTTTATATTGTGTTGGATTTAGTGTCAAGGGGGATCAGAATTATTATCCTTAAAAATCAAAGGATATAGAATGAACAAAATAGACACTCTATTAAGACTTTTAGTTTTATCTTTTGGTGTTTTTTACTAGCTACCACAGGGGAGGGTGTGGTGATGTGTTTTGAGATTGTCGCTAGTGAAGATTATTGACTGAATGTTTGATTAAAAAAAAAAAAGTTATACCTTAGCAGCCCTATCATGGTTTTCATATTCTATGATCTGGACATAAAGGTAGACGATCTTCGTCGCCAGCTTCAAGATGCAGAAGATGGACTTATTAAAATCCGAAGGGAGTTGATTGAGGCTCATAGAGAGCTTCAGGAATGTGCAGAGGAGCGAGACAAGCAACGTAAAGAAGCTCTGGACGTCAGGAGGCTCTTGGGTGATGAGACCAGAGAGAAGGAGGCCATCCAAATAACAAATGAAGAACTAAGAACCTTTGTCAAGAGAGCAGAGAGTGACAATAGCAGGTAGATGAAGATTACAAATGCAGTGTGACTTCTGTGGGTGTCAACTGGAATGCTGTTCTCTGTAACTTTTAACACTATATTGTGTAGCTTGAGACGAGCTGTGGAGGAGAAGGAGCAGAAAGTATCTGTCTTAGAAGAATGTAGGAACTCTATGAACCAAGAGGCCAACAGTCTACGCAGCAGCATGAGAGAGCTGGAGAAGTGTCGCCTGCAGGCACGAAGAGAGCTGCAGGAGCTGCGCAGACAGGTGGGAGATGATTGAGGTCACTGGTGTCCATGTGGTTTATTTTAAATAACATATTGTATTTAAGTAGAATGTATTCATTAACATCTGCAGGTGAAGGTCCTTGACGGCGAGAACAAACAACAGAAACAGGAGCTGAGAGAGCTGCAGGCCAGGGTGTGTCAAGAGGAGCAGAAAGAGGAGGAGGCACGCCGTGAGGCTTTCACTCTGAAGCAGAGAGTGTTGGAGTGTGAGGCTGGCAGAGAGGCAGCACTGAATAAGGTCCAAGTCCTCTGGGAATCATATATGTAAACATTCTACAGGGTGTCTGCGGGGTTTTAAAAAGTATTAACAAGTGATAAATCAAAAACGCAAAATTTAATGGCCTTAAAAAGTGATACATTTGGTCAAAAGGTATTATTTTTTAAACAAAATAGGTATTATTTTTTTTCTTTTGGACAATGACTAGTTTCATTTGATGAAATAGGCTAAATAAAACAAATTAAATCCTATCTTGCTTGCGCCGCTACTTCAAAAACGAATGTGTGATAAGAACTTGATATTGACGACATATCAATGTATTGTACTCATTGGTTGATAGAGATCTGAAATCGTCCGCGTACGCACATAGCTGACTTGTTACTGACTGCCGACGCCAAAATACACGCACGCACGCACGCACGCACACACACACACACACACACACACACACACACACACATTCAGCCCCCATCATCCCCTATCTGTCCCGTTGGGTGCCACTGGTGGCCAGTCGACGCATTGTGGCCTCTGACCTCCTGGAAATCCTGGAACAATTCTGTTCTCCTGTTCAAAGCACATGGTGATTCCTAAAGGCTCCCGCTTGCAATATTAAAGTGTTGGATGACTATCCATTCACTAAATCTACGTGCATGTCACAAAATCTTTCTGATTGACACTTGGTGCAACTCGGTGTCGTGGTGGTTGTAAAAAAAATAAAAATCTGAAGGTAGTAAAAAAGGTATTAAATGGTAGTAAATTTGACTCAAAGATTGGTGTATATACCCTAATAATGGATGCATTCATTGCCAGCACAACATGGCAATGCACTCAAAAATAAAGCACCGCGTGTAAAGGTTTAAAGGTGTTTTTTTTTAGAAATGGCTGCAGACGGCTGCAGTAGCACTGTCATTTCACTGCTTTTTTTTGTTTGTTGTTGTGGCAGTCTGTCAAACTGTCACATCCAGCTGAGTCTGAAGAAGTGTGGATCCCTCAGTATTGTGCTGACCAATGCCGTGTTGACAGATAGCAAGGCGGGGGTGAGTTCAGTATTCGCCTGCACTGACTGTAAGAAGAGTCGCATCTCCTCTGTCATCTCACAACAGATAAGATGCAGCAGTCAGGTATTTGGACCTTGCTGGTGGGCTGTTTCTTGGCTGCACACTGGACCAGGCTGTCAGTCAGATTAGCATTACTGGTAGGAGTACAGGACTATCTGCAGGGACAGCCGTTAGGAATATTTGCAAATCCCCATCACTAAGCGTGCACACAAATGTCCACACATGGATGCACAACCCCCCACTCAAGAATGAAGGGGTGAGATCAAGCCAGGTCATGAGAGACTCCTCAGATAAATTCCTCCTTTGGGAGACTGATGCCCCCTCCATGCCCTTCATGCACATGTGCGTACAGGCTTAAACACTTACACACTGTGACATTCTGGCCCCTCCTTTTAAGACGGCCAGCAAAAACACCGACACATGGAGGGCTATCTGATGTTTATGGGTCAATGATTTTGACTGCGGCTGGTGTCTACTGTAGCTTTAAGTATTTTAGTGGCTCACCAGGGAAATACACCTAATGACACACATTAGATCAACGATCCGTTAAAGCCTTTCTGTATAGCACTTAATCCTGAAAAGATGTCTAGCTGGAAACGTGTTGCATTTATGGAATGTCTTGGATAAATTAAATAGAATTTCTTTTATACATGTCATGCTTTTAATTAATCATCTTTGTGTTTTCAGTGAGCAAACTGATTTTTAATTTTTACACCCACTCTGGAAAGAAATAGGCAATTTATGCAATGGAATAGGATATATAGAGGAAAAAAAGTACATAGTGCCAGTTTTACAATCTGATACTTTCAAGCCCCATGATGTTATCACCCTATATTCCCAAGGGTAATTTTATTAACACAGTGCATGACTGAGGCAACATGCCCTGCATTTAGAGCAAGGAGGGTGAAGCTATGCATTGCTGAGTGATCCAATGCACAGATGCTCAGCAGGGACATGCTTGAAATAATCCTTAACTACCCAAATTGTGTTTACCCCTGGGAGGAAAAAGCTGCCAGTTTTCTTAATATAAATTGCTTTGTGGCATGTTACTCTGGATTGGAAACAAAACTGGTTCCAAATACCTCTCTGCCTGTCTGTATTCTACAGTAACACATTAGTCCAGACACAGAGGTTTCATAACTTTGAATATAAATGATTGTTTTTTTTCTCTCTCCATCTTTCTCTCTCTCTCTCTCTCTGACTGAGAGATTTTAAACAAACCTCAAGTAAAACCCACTTGGATTTAGCTTAATCCAATTGTTCCAGCCTGCCTTTACTTAAACCTAGCTCCAGTGCAAAGATAGATTCTTTGTGAAATCATGGGTTATGTTCGGTGTGATGTATTTAAAAGATACATGAAAGGTTGGACCAGTTCCTGTTTGGTCATGCATCAAAGCAGTAAGATGTATTCATTTCTATCCCAGATCAGACGTATCTTTTCCTGCTATATCACAGTGCCAGAAGATAATATGTTACGACCGGATGCAGACACATTAGTCGCCCTCTGCTCAGGGTATACAACTGCAGAAGTTGCAAAACGAGCTGAATTGAAGCTGACAGCGACCTCCGGTTGTCCTCTGTTGCCACTTGTTCGACTATAATCACAGCAGGGGAGGAGGCGGTTCAACAGTGACATCTTCTTTACTTAATTCACCATGATAAATTACTTCTTAACTCTCACTGTCTTGATGACCTCTGCTGCCAGGACTGCAATGTAAGGTTTTCCACATACATACATACATACATACATACATGCACAAGCACCAATCCCCCCTTCCCGCCTCTCTTTCCCCCCTCCGCTTTCTCATCTCTTCTGCTTTTCCTGCGTATTTTCTATCTCTCGCTCTCATTGAGATTCGTTCACCACAGATACACACATACACATACACACAAACGATCTAAATCTTTTCTTTGTAGTTTCTAATCATCTCCCAAGTAGGCCATATCCATTCTCTACAATACTGCCAATTTCCAGCTAGATTATCTCTTACATTCCCTCTGTTGTGTTGATTGGAATGCTAATTTTTCGGCTTATAAAAAAGGAAAAAGGAGCACTTTGTTGCCAACATATGGTACTAAATTACAAGGTAACTAACATATTTTGACCCCGGTTAATTGCTTAACCTCATCATCAGCTGAATCAACCACCAGAATGCCAGGCTGTCCAAAAAGCCTCATTTAGAGACATTGGCTCTCCCAAGGTGGAGGTGCCTTTAATCAGTATGTCTTGCAAATTTTCACTGATGAATAATGGCTTGAATAGTGTGCTGTGACTGCACATTATGGCTAAAGAGCAAGGCTAAACCGGTTGTTACATGCCATATAATTACACTTTATCTGCCCCATATACAGTCTACGTTCAGCATAATTAAATGAGTGTATGTGCCTAATTACTGTTGCATGATTATACTAAGATGAATGATTTGGAAGGACCCTGATTTGACATTCCATCTTCTGCCCGTCTTACTTTAAGATGTGCATACTTGGTTAGCGAAGCTGAATAATCATCATCATAAATCACTGGCTTATATTTCTAAATATTTCAAAATCATCTGCTATGAACTTCAATTAATGCATTCACGGATGATTTGCGAGGCCAGACATCACTCCGGCCATAATTAGAGGGTTTGAGTGAAATGTCAACCAGCAAAGACTTTAAATGGGAAGAAACTTATTGACAAAAATATAACTATTTTGCATGAAAATACAGGATGAGAGCCTTTTACTCTCTAAAGTGTTGTGACATATTTTCATAGTGACATCCTACCATGTGTTTTTAACTTCTTCTAAAAGCTTCAGTGCTGAACTGCAGGATCGTATGGTCAAGTAAGATACAGTAACAGCACAGTTTATTAGGTCTCAGAGGCTTTACCGGTCACATAGATTATCGCTTTTATTTTAAGAATATCCTGACCCTGGAATTAGAAAAGTGGAACTGACCATGAGAGATGAAAAGATACAGTCCTTTTACAGTAAATGCTACAGTTTCCTATAGATTACAAGCCTTTGTTTAATTGTATAAATGGAAGATGACAGTGCTATATAAATCACAATTGTAAAAGTTTGAGTGATTTTTTTTTTTTTTTTTTTTTGTGTTCATGTCTTGAGACTGCCAGGAGGCTTTGACAATCACCCGTTCTGTTCTGGGGGTCTGGACAAGCTCCAGAATTCTGCTTCTCCTCCTCCTCTTCCTCTCCTCTCCTCTCATTGGGGTTTTCACACACAGTCTGAAGTCTTACAAGTGCACTGTGGCCTTTTCTGATCCCACGGTTAAATTCCTCCACCAAGAGAGGAAACCTATCCTCAGAAAACCCCAACAAAAGCAAACTCGCACATAACCCATGGAGCTTAAGCATCCTGGGAACAGTCAGTTATCCCCCCCGCCCCCACCACCAGCATTCTGCAGCTGTGAGGATGTGATGTAAGATAAACATAAAAATGCCTGCATTCTATGTGTTTGTGTGTTTGGTTTTCAGAAAAATGCCATACAGCATTTTGAAAGTGGCTGGGTGTTGTCTGTCTTTCAAATGTGCTGAGATATAAAACTATGGTGATGATGATTGTGTTTGAATGGATGAGATAATGCTCTTTATGTTACAGCTGTATCACAGTAACGCCAGTGATCTCATTCTTTTCACTTATACTTTTGGTTCACAAGCCTAAAGTGGGTTGGATGAAGTCTTGTCCATGTTCTGTGATACAGCTTTTACATTTTGCTATATGCATCTGATCTACTGTATGATGTGATAAAAAGAATGTGTGAATGTTGGTCAATATAGTTTGATTTTTTTTTGCCTGATTGCATTTGATGGCTTTTCGCTCTGTCAATGAAACACCAGGAATGGACATTGTTGAGTGTACAAGGC
>JAPTYR010000019.1:23456357-23472755 GCA_029814505.1 Siphamia roseigaster | reverse complement strand
TACTAACCACATTGACCAGGACTGGCAGCCAGGCTGAAGGATGAAGGCAGCATGGCCACCATCAGATCAATTCAACACAATGCTTTTACAAAAACAGAACCAAAAAAACTCTGCACAGAATTGAAATTAAACCGTGTAAAAGTGTTTGTACGTCACAGCAACAGAACACACACATATGTGTTGACTATAGACACACAGATCACAATAGTTTCTATAGTGATACTGATACTTATTTGATACGGCTACCAGTTTGAAGAGTATCCTAGTAATGTCCGACATCTTAAGAAAGGTCATTGTTGAAACTTTGCAGAGTTAAGCCTTTTTTTTTTTTTACCTCTATGTCTGTTTTTTCCATTTGCATATATATTTTTAGATCCTAAAACAGCAGCATATTTTACACATTTTCCTTTTGTCAAAATCATTATGTAAAAAAACATGCACAAATTCCTTTCAAATCACAAATAAAGATAAGATAAGATAAGATAAGATTTTTTTATTTAACCTTTATTTAACCAGAAAAACATCACTGAGATTAAAAATCTCTTTTCCAAGACTGTCCTGGCCAAGACAGACAGACAGACAGACAGACAGATAGACAGCAGCACAATCAATAGTTACAGACAGACACAGATATTCATTCATAAAAATAATACAAAGTAAACACAATCAAGATAAAACATTGAATAAAAAACCCACAAAGTGTTAATAAGTACATCAGTTAAAACATCTGCGACCACATGTCTCCAACTCTAGGTCAGCCAATATCCCCTTAAAAGTATCCAGTGAGACCAGCTCATTAAATTGAACAGTTTTTTGCAGCTCGTTCCAGGTGAACTGAGCAGCAAAACTGAAAGGCCTTTTCCCTACTTCAGTTCAAACTGTGGGAATGGTCAACAAAAAATAATTCTGAGACCGAAGATTATACGCATTAATGGATCTCTTCTTAATGAAGGTCAGGAGGTAAGATGAGAACAGACCTAATATGGCCTTATAAATTGATTGATTGATTTCAGTCAATTAAAAGAAAAAGAAAACAAATAAATTAAAACAACAGAAATTGAGCTACAAGTAACAGAAGAAAGTCAGTGAATAAGGCACAAGCAAAACAAGGAATGACTGAAAAGGTGTAGGCTGCAGCAAAGCTTATAAGGCCTACCCTTATTAGAACTAAACTATTTACATTTAATATATTTATTACATTACTAGTGCTTTTCCAGCTATGCTACTAATTTTCATTCAACATACATCAAATATCAAAAGTATAACACATGAAGTGGATTAATCAGATATAACATGGACTCTACCTTTCCACAGTGTGTTCCATAATTAAAGTATTTTTTAAACTGGCCAGTGTATTTGATGTTTTTATATTTTCAGCACAACTGTTCCACAAGTTTACCTCCTTAACAGATGGACAGTGACTTTATCTATCATGAATAAATCACATTGTCACAATCATTGCATGAGAAGAGGTACAAATATTTTATTCCAGCTTTATGGGCAGTGCAGTTTTAACTGAGCTGCCCTGATCGTTACAGTGAGAGATTGATTCATAAAGTTCCCGTTTAGCTACAGTAGTAAAATAGTGATTTGTGTATTGTGTTAAAGCTGGACAACAAACGGGCTTTGGTCAGATGTCCTTAAAAGTCCTGGTGCTTAATATGAGGTAAAATACCGTATATTAGGTAGCCAAACCTCAAAAGGCTTAAATGTAATAAAAGCATCTTAGCATTAATTCTAAAACTGCTGGAAGCCGTTGTAAGCAACAAAGCCAGGACTGAAGTAATATGTGTTTTGTATAGTCAAAAGACTTAGTGCCACATTCTGGACCTAGTGAGAACGTGCAATAGCTGAAGCATTAAGACACAAAAACGGGCATTTACATTGCATAAATCAACACAGCAGGAGATCATTTGGATATGTAGGCTGTTTTGTCACATGTGTATGAAGCAATCCTAAAGTGAAGGAAAACATGTAGGTGGACTGTGAGAACTGAGAGCCCCTGCTCTTGGCTTCTGCTACACACATTACAGGAAGGCACATGAGTGCAGAACAATCATGGTAAAGTCGTTCACATTATGTCACCCTCGTGCTGTTGTCAGGTGGAGATGGAAAGGCTAAGGAAGGAGGAGGAGGTGGCGGCAGCGGCCAGAAAGAAGGAGCAGCTGGGGGAGACAATACGTTGCTTGGAACAGGAGTTAGCTGAGAAGAACCTAGACTTGCAGACTCTGCAGGTGAGAGGCCAAGTGAAAGTGGTAGAAAGTAACGAAACACATTTACTCAATTACCAAATTTAACAACAGATGTGAGCGAGTTGGATTTTAGCTTATTATTTCAGTTTTATACTTGTATTTAACTACATCTCAGAGGAAAATGTCCCACTCCATTTAATGTTAAGCTCTTTACTCATAAATTACATTGAAGATTTTACACAATAGATCATTTTGAAACTTTTAAAAAACAACACATTGTTGGAGACGCAATGATTTCCAACAACAACTTTGCTAAATAATATTCTTTTTGAGGTTACATATAGTATATGTATAGTATAGTATATGGATAAATCATCGAATATTTCACAGAAAATCTACTACTGGATTTAACCAGATTTTATTCATTTGTTCGAATTAATAACACATAAGTCAAATATTCCATGATATGACCATTCTGTGTAGAGATAGTTTCTCATAATATACTGTACTTCTGGATTCTGCTCAGCTTCACTGAAGGTGTTTTCAGAGTCACTAAGTGCACTTGCCATCTGGGTTCACCCACTTTGCTGCACTTACAAAAACAAAAGTCCTGTGGTTTAGAATTGGAAGTTAATGTGAAAGAAGTTGTGCTTTCTGTTCATTAATGAGCTTTACTGAAGTTTTACTTATTAAAACTGCTTAGGATTGTTAAAAAATGTTGTCAAAGTTGCTGTTTAGTGACATAATTCCTTTCAGTATTTTGCTATCATATAGGATCTTTTTGATTATTTTACTGCAGTATTATGTATTAATGTTGCATTTTTCTGCTGTACAACTACTTTTTATACTTTTTAGTAGTTTAATCTCCAGAAGTCCGTCATATTCTATTAGACTATTGTATGCCTCTCTGTTTAGCTTCAGAAAGTTAATTTTTTTTATATATTAACATGTAATGGAATGCACTTTATTTCCTCAACAACATTCAGAATCAACACAATTGCAATACGTGATTTTCACTAAACAGGAAGAGGATAGAATAACTGTTCTAAAAAGTAAGTCATTTTGCTGATGTAGTGAACTTACGAGAACCCATGATATTGGCCACTGAAATGTAGTGTTTAACTATAAAACTGCACAGAATGGGAAATAGTCATGTAAAGCACCAGTACCTCACATTTATACAGTACAGTAAGTAAGTAAAAGTACTTTAATACATTCCTTCACATGCAAATGAAAATTGAAGAATGAATCAATAAAAGATTTCATCCTACAAATATAAAATGTAAAATATTTTCCCCCAAAATGTACATCTGTCCTTCCCCTTAATTTTTCTAAAAGTGTTTTCAGATCCATTAAATACATGTGCTTGTAGACAAACCTTTTTGGATCTGCAGTGACAAGAGACTTTCCAAGTATTGGATTATAATATTATGTGAAAGAACTCTTGCTTGCCATTCATGGAGTTGCTTTTCTTGCACAAAAGCTTAGGTGAGAAACTCTGTAAACCCAAGTTCATGACCTCAGTAACCCTAGTCAGCGTCATAGAACTTCTGAAACCCTGTCTGCACCACTACCAATCAAAGCAACAAGAGAAGACTGGAGTCTTTGGGGTAAAGCAGGAGTTCAGCCTGTCCTGAAAAAGTCTAAAACCAATAAGCTGCATTTAAAGCCTTTAAATGTCTTACTTGTGATTTTGACAGATTGATTGGATTATGAAGTGCACATTGTATGAACTCTTTTTTTTTTTTTTTTTACTTCTGTTTCACTTTAAATCTCTTTTTGTGAAAAAAAAAATACCGTATTGATCACACATAACAAAACTACAAAAAGAAACCAACATGGAACCAATAACCACTAATGCAAACTGTTGAGCTCTGTCAGAATTTATCAGCGCACACCCAACGAGTGTGTTGTGATGTGGTGTGTGGCCTGATGGTCATAAAAACATCTTTAAAAGTCTTAAATTCAACTTGTTGAAATCTGAATAAACCGTGATGTTCTGTCCTATTTTCTATCTTACATTTCACAAATATATATGAACTTTCTGTAGGTCCAGCTCTCCGAGTTGGATCACTCTCATGCACAGCGCCTCCTGGAGGTGACAGCCCGTCATCACCAGGAGCTGGATCTGGAGACAGAGCGTCTGAGAGACAGTCAGCTCCAAGCAGACCATGCCCTGGAGACTAGGGAAAAGGCTCATCGCCAGAGGGTCAAATGCCTGGAGGAGCAGGTATTAAAACAATAACAGCACATATTTATCAAAAAAATATTATTCTTTTGTACGGTAAGTCTATCTGTTTGTTTTTATTTATTTGCCTATCTGAATTTTTATATCTTTCATATCTTCTTCTCATAGGTGCTGACTCTCAAAGAGCAGCTCGATCAGGAGACAAGGAGACGACAGGCCTATTTCAATCAGATGCTGCAACCTGGTGTGTAGGCAGAAACCCTGCACTAAAGTATGTAACACCTCTGGCTTCCACATTCACTGTTCCTCTGGCTGCTTCCCAACAACATTATATTACAAGCTAACATCCACATTTGGAAGCATACACACAAACACAGGCCCAAGGCGTTTGCTCCCACCCATGCACATGTGCACACGGATTACATTAATCTGCAGGAAAACTCAACAACAACAAACAATGAGTGTTTTGTTTATAAGTGGACTGGATGTGCCAAATTGTTTAAGGATTTCCTCTGGCTCGCTACAGTTGGTGCTTCTAAGTCTGTTTATGCTGTGTCAGTTTTTGAAGAAACATTGTGATGAAAGGTTTCCTTGGTTGGTGCTTCATTCTACATTTATAATCATTAATTTAATCATTTATCACATGCTCATCATGTTCTTGTATGTCATAATCACAATTTCTAATGGGAATGTATTGGAAATCCATATATTTAAATTAAGAGTTTACAGATTTTATTTGATTTTCCTGGTACTGTGATTACATATGGTTCCTATATTGACCATTTGTTCATTATGTATTGCACTCTATTCGGTCAATAGTAGCTCTTGAAATGTATGATTGTTTTTAATAAAATTGGGTGTATCAAAGCACATTTATCTTTTTTTTTGTTTTGAGAAAGATCTTAATGTGATGATCAATGACATTTTTTTCTTCTGGCCTCAGTTATGGAAAAGTTGTCTGTGAACTTTGTGAAGGACAGTACTGCCCTTTCATGGCATGTGAGTTCTAGTGTTTGGTTCGCACCATTAAAAGCCTTTGTGGATTTAGTGTCGTGGGTGAGAGAATGACCTTCGCACTCTGTTGCCAATGCTGTCTTTCAGTTTTTTTTTTTCATATTGCCGCAGACTCCAGTGTCTGTGGGGCTCATCATTCCTCGAAAATTTCACTGGCAATCATTCTGTTATCCTTAATGACCCTAAAATGCTCAGATATGTGGTCTTCCCTCTGCTGATTAGAAACCACAGATATGTTGAGTCTTCCCTGACTGTATACATCACATGTAAGTATCAGTTATTATTGCTCTGTAAAATACATTTTGGTTTTATTTCATTTTTCAGTTTGATCACAGGAGTAGTTCTTGTCGTATTTTATTTTGATAAATTGACTGGTTCGTTTTAAACTGTACATAACTTTTTCATTTTTTAGTTTTTCAGGCCTTTTCATTCTTGTACACTGAATCATTTACATAGGGAAAAACCAAAGCGGATTTTACATGCAATTCTTTTTAATTTACATTGCATTGTTTAATTTAGTATTTATTTAGTATGTGTGCAATGCATATATGATCACCCCACTGCTGATTAGAAATCACAGATATGTATATTCCACATCTGTTTAGAGTGCATATGAGTTATAGGTTGGTTTTTTTTCATTTTAATAGTCTTTCACTTAGGTTTTTCAGTTTGGTTAAGTATTAGTGCAAAAATGATTTTATTCTTATCTTACGGTTAGTGATAGTTGACTAACCTACTATTTGACCTCAAAGCTACACTCTGCTCTTATAATGATGATTTTACAATGTTGCTTCTCCCATGCATGTCTCCTCTCTCTGTAACCTTGTATGCCTTGCTAACTGTACAGAGTAAGAGTTTTGAAAGGGGAAAATCCTGTCAGAGTTTCTTTAAAGCAGCCCTTTGATTATCATAGATCCGCCCAGTGGTTATCCAGTTACCAGCTTCCTTTCAGCTATTGGCTAGAAACAGCTAATTATGCAAGGTAGTGAATCCCTGTGGGGGAGGTGGGGCCAAAACTGAAAGAACTCCTTTGGCAAGCAGAATAGAGCTTTTATTGAGGATATTTCTAAGCTGACCATCAGGGACCAAATCGCTGGATTGTTTAAAAAAAAAAAAAAAAAAAAAACACATCTCAGCTGAATCACGCTGCTCCCCCTTTTTCATTCCTTCCCTCGATTCATTTCAGTGAAGTCGGACTGTAACTCATGCAGTACCCAGCAGCAAGCAGAATGCAAGGAATCTCCAGTATTCCCCTGTCTCACACCAGAAGCCCAGTTCACTACTAAAAGGACAAGTGAGAGGAGAGAGAGGCAGAGCCAGAGAGCAGTCAGGGGAGGATTCACACTGCTGTGTTTGAGAAGAGAAACGTACGGTCTTGTCCTGTTCTTGCTCTGCTCTGCTCTTGTTGCCTCAGGTGTGCGTGCTCCTCCTCCCTCCCTTTTCCACGGTGCCTGCTGTCAGCTCCATCCCTGGGTGGCTGAGGCCATGGTGTTGGTGCTGCGAGCCCTGCTGCCCTCCTGCTTCTTCTCCTGCTTCTTCTCCTGCTTCACCCTTCTTCTCTCCGTGGACCTGCTGCCTGGAGTGGAACCTGCTGTGCCCCTGGAGGACTTCTACCCCTTTGGCCAGGACAAGGGAGACTCCCAGACCATCTCTCAGGACGACGGAGGCTCCGGTCTTGTGGAGATCTCTGTTGCTTTCCCCTTCTTTGGAGACAGGCACACAGGACTCTATGTGAGTAAAGGCCACTGAGTTTTTGCTGATGTTTGTGTCTATATGTCAGTGTGTATGTGTGTTGGCAGTTGGAAATAGAAACTGACATGGTGTGGATTGTATAAGAGCCTCAGGGAGATGAGATCTGGCATACGGCCAAATACTACATTGCACTGCCCTTTGAGAGTTTGTATATGTTTGTATGTGCTCACAAGCTCTGGTGTGTAACCTCATTTGTAGAATATCGTGTTTTCCCCCCACGGCTGCAATCATAATCCTCCATAACTTTCTCCTCACCTTACATCAGCTCTTCTCACACTCCGAGAAGTCTCAAGCGCACTAAGGGAGAGTGAGAGAAGAACTATTAGCCCAACAGTGGTAAGTCCTGTTCTAATAAGTCTACAAAGAGCTGTTAAAGGAAATGACAGTTTGTGTTCTTACTGTTGCCGCAGAGCATCTGTGAGCAGTTCGTTCTCACAGAGAGCAGGGGGAAAATATGCACGCTGCAGAGAGAGAGAGAGAGAGAGAGAGAGAGAGAAGCAGTGCTCATGGGAGGAAGCCGAATGGTTTGACAAGGATTTTCGCGCACCACAATGAAACACACTTTGATCTGCTTTTGTCATGTATTGGGTTCAGTTCCAGCACGGGGAAAGGCAGAACTCCCCTAAATCAACACCACCTGTTGTGGTTATGCATCCGCGTTCGCTTTCCGAACCCCTCCTCCCTCCCTCCCTCTGTAGCGCTGGGTCTCGCCTGCCTCCTCCCTGCTCAAACCAAGGGCAGGGGAGGCTGAGGAACCATGGCAACAATGGGCCCGGTCAAAGGTCAGCTTTCTAATCTAAGCATTTGTGCCAGGCCAGAGGAGTGAAGTCAGTCTCCCAATGAAGAAACCTTCAAACTCACTTACATCTGCACATGCTGTTGGGAAGGTTACCTCTGAAATGTAGTAGGTTACAGAATACTAATCACCTAGTTTAACACGTGGGTTCTGTGCACATTTTAATTACTTGATCTCAAGTGAACTCCTTTTAGATTACATTCATGATAAATGCTTTTAAGTAGACTGTAAACCTGAAAAGTCAAGACAGAAAACATTCAAGTGAAACCCTTTGACAATCATCACCACTAGTTACTGTAATTTGATTACATATTTTTTCAGTAACTAATGGTTTCCTTTTTTTGCTTTGGCCATGAAGGTTCTATGTGATCACTCCCATCTGTCTTTGTCAGCCAGATTAGATAGAAACTACTGCAACGCTTTTCATGAAACTAATTTCTGGAGCAGTTCCATAAAAAGGGGACGAGGCTGGAACTGTTTTTCGCTTTCTTTAATAGTTCAGTATGCAAGATTTGTGTGTCTGCTTAGATGAAGTTTGCATTGGAGTCGGTGTTGTGCTGGGAGTCTGTCATTTGTTATCGTTATCTAACTCCATTTCTAAGCCAACAACTCTCTCAATTGCCTTCATCCACAATAACAACCTGTACTGATATCTACATAGACTTAGATCAGTTTTTCAGTCAAAATCTTTGTGCTCACTCCCCAGTTCTGTATAGCCTGACATTGTCTCCTCCATAACAGCAGCAGTCTGCAACATTAGCAATTGTTATTTCACAACTAGAGTCAGCTGATGTCAACAAATGACCAGCTCCCTGCACCTAACAAACTCCAACAAAGCGTCATGTACCCATACATAAATCTTACATACTGTCTTCAATCTTTAATGGTGATGAGCTCTGGATTAATTTACAATATTAACAGTCAGTCTATTGCCTAAAAGCTAAGAAGAGGCACCAGCTGACAAAAAGAGGAAAATGTCAGTCATAATTAGTGGTTTGATGATATTTGGGAATAAAAGCAGATTATTGACCTTCTTAATTCCCTATTTATTGCATACCATTACATGTAACTAGCTACTCTTTCCACACACTGTACTGCACAGTGACACACTGGTGATAAGTGCCATATTTGAGTATCTGAACTCAATAACCTGGAGCTTCTGTTTATCACAAATGCTGGCACATTATGTTTTCTTTCGTGTTTTGCCATACATTCCAGCACATCTCTTCTCCTGTAATAATGCTGATACACAATTAGACAAGACAAGACAGGTTACAGATGGCACGGCTTGTTCATCTTAGATTGAGTTATCAGGTGATAGAGATAAAAATCTGAGCTCTTCTCCACACTGTGTACAGCTTGTGATGTGATATCCTGCAGCTAACACTGCTCTGCATCTCATTGGACTGTAATTCTGTAGTCACGCAGGGCATAACAGATTGTGGCAGGCACTTGAAATTACAGTCACGCTCATTTTAAAAGCCTCACCTGAATCCATTAAACATCTGCTGTAAAGCGCACAGTCCACATGGTCATCTCTGCCACCCGAGAGCTGCTTTGAGCAGAACCGGTAATATTTCAGCGAGTACTTAGAGGCAAATTTGTATGAATAGTCTCTCCTAGGAGTTTGGTTCAAGTCTCTGGGCTACTGCCACATGGAAGCTGCAGATCCAAACTAATTTTAGATGGTTTGTGGGTGCTGTCCTGCATTATTATCATGAGTGATTCAGCTTTAAAGTGCTTTCATTCCCTTTTAACCCATAATCATCTCCCCTTCCTCTTACTAAAACAAGGAGGGAGTTTTTAGCAGTTGTGATTAACAAATAAAACAGTGGATTTAAGGATTGCTGTAGCCATGTAAGACTTGGTTACGGTGGTTTTTAATAGACCCCAAGAATGCTTTCACAAACATGGGTCCCCTGACTTGGTCCCCCTCCAGTCCCACTTTCTGAATCCAGGCTGTCGCTCTGTTATGGTTTTCATCTGGCAGTTTTCACATGTTGCTGGGATCTCTCCTCCTCTTCCAGGTCCCCTCCCCTCCCATCTCCAGCCCTCCCCTCCGCCCTGCCCCGCTCCCACGCCTCAGATAACATGGCAGGGGTCTTCCCCCTGGAACTGTCCAGCTGCTTTATCTGAGAAATGACCAATCACTTTAACAGAACACAGATGTATCTGCGAAGCGTCTTAGGGCCTTCAAAACAATGCAGTTCATGGATTAACTACACTTATAGATGGCCATATATAGAACATGAAGGAGGACATCCGAGGTTAGAGAGGAAGGAACACAAGCTTAAAAGCAGATGTGAGAATAGATGGCTATGATCAAAGGCATTTATTGTAGATTGATAAAATCCCATCAACTAGAGTGATCCAAGCTTTTCTTGGCCTCAAAATGACTATATTTTATAGCAGTAAAATCTTTACAATTATTCTATTTCCATGGCTAGTTCTTGATGTTTGGAAACAACTGCATGTAAACAAAAGCCAAATAGGTTTTCTTGCCAAGCATGTGCTACAGGATAACTGCACCCTTTACAGTCTGCACATCTGCTAGTGCTCATCTGCCCTTCTGAAGAGCTTCAACACTTGGTGCGATTTCATTAGCCCAGTTTCACTCACCACTATATATGGCTCAAAGAGGTGCGCAACCAGCTCTATTCTTTGTACTCTGCATGGGTGCCTTTTACATGCATGTGTGGTCATGAGGGATGACTGAATTGCTGGATGATATTAGAAACAGTTCATTCACAATGGATAAGATATATCTGAACAACTCAAATACATAAAAAGCAAATGTTGTGTTAAAATGTTTGGGTAAATGATGTAGTTAAAGGTATTAAACTTAATATAACTGAGATGCTTTCAAATAAAGTCAGTCAACGTTATTATTGGGAATTTCTTAATCCATCAGAGCTGTGAGGCTAAAATGTATGTAGGGACTTTGTGAAAATTTGCTCATGTTTGGATTAAAATACAACCTAAATCAACATAAATGTTTTGGGATTTTTTCCTTTTATTATATCCCTGAATAGAGTTTTGGGGATATTAGGTTTTTGGTCCAGCTGCTTGCTACCACTGTGGGTTATCCTTCATGTTAACGCAATAACTTGAAAGATATTCAGTTTAGAAATTCCATCTTTTCCATGAGAATGAATATCATGGAGAGGAAGAGCCGATTCAATTTTGGAAAATGTACCATTTCTAGATCATCCACAAGGGGCCGCTGAAAAGTTTTAAATCACTAAACACTCTTTTGTTCAAATCCAGTGCAAATGAAAGGTCGTGCTCTGGAGATGCCTCACGTCATGACATTATAGCTGTCTGGTTAAGGATTGGGGACTTTTGGGATATACCCTTTGCGGCTGCTTCCGACGACATAACCCTGTTTCTTGTTTGTTTGTTTTAGATTCATTCTGTAGGAAACTATTAAAACCACCATGTATCTTATATCTTATGTCAGCTACATTTCACTACATGTAATTTTTTTTAATATTCTCTGATTTAGCTTTAAAAAAATCAGGAGTAATCTTGAACACTGAAAAAGAAAACTAGAAATATAGTCTCTATTTCATGTTACAGACATTGCAATCCTACCTATTCACCAATTCTTCACATTGTTGTGCAATAGAAGCTGTATTCCAGTCCTTCCAAAACCCCAGACAGGATTTATTGCCTCAATCAAAGCTCTTTTCAGATAATAGTACGCCAGGGTTAAGGATTTACAGGCCAAATGTACAGACTGTCCGACTGTATTCATTTCCTTTGGTGTCGTCGAATAATTGGACAAGCTGGTAACTGTGAAACCTCTTCTTTTGACAAGGAAAACGAATGTTTTCCTGACTTGATCCATGGGCACCTTTTTCATTTGGGTTTATTTTGGCAAGACTTTAGCCAGATGAAAGTTTATTTTAAGTGCATAAATTGCTTGGCTCTAAAGAAAACCACCCAAGCAAAATCCTGGATACATCCGGCAAAGAATTCCCCAAAAAATAACAAGGGTGTTGTGGAGCAAAGTGGCAACATAGAGTGTGAGAAAGAAATATGGAAACTGAGGAGATGCTTCCTACAACGTTGACTTATCACACCTCTCTCCTGTTTCCTGAACCTGTCCACTGCCTCTCAGACTGCTGTGTAAAACAAAATCACACTTTTCTAGATGGATTTCTCTACTGGAAAGAAAATAATTTATAATATTATTCAGTGAAAGGTTCACAAGTTCAGATTAAATTCCTTTAAGGTCATTTCCATTTTAAAACAGTCTCCTAAAAACTTAACAGGGAAGAATTACACTTGTTTAAACCGTTCCAGATGCTACAAGAGATTGGATTAGGCAATTAAACATATTCCACCATTGGAGTATATGAACTGTATTTTGTGTTCAGCATGATTTCCTACACTAATTTTGCTGTAAGATGGGTGAAATCCAGACCACTGCCACCACAGGTCTCCCATTAGTGGGTATGTGGGTGTGGATAGTTTGTACTTCATGTACATCCCTCCATTCATCCAGAGCTGTGCCCTCTGTCTTGTTTTCCTCCCAGTATCAGATGGCGCTCTGACTGACCCCCCCGGCCCTACTCCTGCAGCCGGTCCTCTTTTTTCCCCCACATCGGCCACATTCTCACCACATCACGCTGATGCAGAGGGGAAGACTGTGGTCGGGCAATTAACTGAGCCCCTTTACCGTGCCAAACAAAACTTCCTCTGCTGTTTTTACAACAAAATCCTTCAAATTATGGTTTTCATACATGCGGGGTGCAAAGCCGAACCATCTGACGTTGCTTTGTCACTGTCACATGCCACTCGGCTTGAACGCGGAGGGGCAAAGTTCATTCCAGAGATCAGGGGAAACAAGATAGGTGCCACGGTGGGCAGAATCTCCCCTTGCTGGTAATAAGCAGAAATGGTGCATGAATGAAGGCCTTTCACGGTGATTCAGCCCTTTAGCCTGGAAAAATTTCCTCCTCACTCAGGTTTAGCAGCTTGTTCCTAAGGATGTTCAGTGTTTAGAGGTTCCCAGTTCCACTAACCTATGTTTTTGATTTAAGGGCATGATTGCTAAATTAGCCATTTAGTATTTACTAGTTAGTTTGGTAAGTGCTTTTTCAGCTATTACAGGAATGTCCAACCACAGCAGTTGGTTCCATTTATTTGAATTATCTCTATTACTAATTCAAACCATTTCACTTTCCCCTTCAAATGACCTCCATCCCTCCCAAATGCATTCTTATTTATCTGTAAAAGTGAAAATGTTAGATTATTTGTGTCTGATGTACTATGGGGTATTTTTGACGTTGATACATGGACTGAGCTTTTATTTTGTAACATTTTATACTGCACACAAAAAAAAATTGATAGGTTTTTATTTATTTTTTTTTATCTGTTGTACTAAATAATAATAATGTAATAAATAAGAACATGTCCCATTTAACAATAACTCTTAATTGGTCATTGACTGTTCTAATGCAATTGTTATATTTTTTGAAAGTACAAATTCTATTCAAAATCTTACGCTAATTCAACTGTCTTGCTACTTTTTCCAACTTGATTACAATTATACCAATATACACTGTCCAGGTAGGATTGGGGTTCATGTTAGATCTGTAACACTTAACTCAGTCAAAACAATAAGATGTTGTAACTGATTTAATCTGAATTATCAACCTTTTTTCTCCCCAGTGTATATATAATATCTATGCGTCACTGAAAAGGCCAAAAGTAAAGTATTTTAGAGAAATCTTTTACTTGAAAAACTGACTTATTTTTGGTTATTTCTAAAGACAATAGTGATGCTGCAAAAATTCCTAGAAATCACAGTTTAAGGTACAAAGTAATATCTTCACGTCCTTGTTCAATATCTAAATCCATAAATGTATTATGATACTCATAGAAAACAGAAAATTCTCAATTTCAGAAGCTCGAACCAAAAAAGTCTTAGGTTTTCAGACAACAAATAACTCAATGGGGAGGTTAACATTACTGCCCAAACGATTTAAACAATGATTTGAATAATATTATAGTCCATTTTTATCTGTTGGTACTGTTTTTCCAATATTATTCATTTTCCTTGACTTCCTTTTTAAATTAGATGTGTAAGACGAATAGTATCTCATCCTGTTACACAGTGCTGTCTGTCCATTTTTATCACAGAAGAGAAATGTGGACGAGTGCAGGATGGCTTCATTTATTTAGTTACTTTGCTGTTAGCAGACATCTGTGGATTTAAAGGCCGTGAAGGGTCTTCCCAGTGTGATGACTTTGCAGGTGCCTGAGCAGCAGAACTCAGGTTTTCTCAGCTGCTGTCATTTCACGGAATAAAAGTAGCATCTGTTTGGGAAGTGCAAACATCTGTAATGGGAGCGCTGTGCCCCATGCAGTTGTTTTCACCATGAGGCCAGAGTCGCTCTGTTTGTCCACCTCTGACATGTCTCCTCAGCAATTTTACCCTAAGTCCACCTTATCCTGCAAATGAGTCACAGTAGTTAAATCATGACTAATAATACTGTGTGATTTGTTTTCTCAGGTTAACAACAATGGTCTTGTGTCTTTCCTGAGGGAGGTGTCTCAGTTCACACCTGTTGCTTTCCCAATCGCCGGGGACAGGAGAGTTGTAGCACCTTTCTGGGCTGATGTGGACAACCGCAGGGCAGGGAAAGTATTCTACAGAGAAAGCCTGGATTCTCATATTCTGAGGAGAGCTTCAAGTGATGTCAAGACGTACTTTTCAGAGTTCCCCAACTTCAGCGCCACATGGGTCCTCATCTCCACATGGCACCAAGTCACCTTCTTTGGAGGAAACTCACTGACACCGGTATTATTTTTGCAGCCTCTTGAGGACCATGTTTGTAATCAGCTGTGATTCTGATTTTTTTGTTTTTTTTAAAGATGCGTCTTTGGGATTTAGATAATTTTATTGTCCCAAGAAGTGGTTGACTTTAAAAGAATGTGATTATGAAGCACATATGTATTTGGTTCATCTATAATCCATTTCATAAGTATTAGTATATAGGGACTTGGGACATGTAGCTGAGAAGATGGAGAGGATTGTTCATATAAATAAACTGAATCTGCTGCATAAAGTATTATGAACATTATAAACAAGGTATTATCCTTATTAAGGTGCTGTCCTCATCTTAGATCATATATATAGAATAGAATAGAATAGAATAGAATAGAATAGAATAGAATAGAATAGAATAGAATAGAATAGAATAGAAGTACTTTACTATCCCACAATTGGGAGATGGCTTCGTGACAACAGCAGTATTAGTCATGTAGTAAAAACAGTCAAAAACAGACAAACAGCGGGGGTGTGAAAGGTAAGGTGTAATGACATTAAAGTGTCCATAGTAGTGCACTCACTATTGTGTGAGTGGGGGTTACTAGGGAGTGTTTTGATGTGTTTGTGTTGTTACCTATTATAAATAAGGAAAATAACAGTTAAAAAGTGGTGTCAGGCACAACAAACCCCGCCCCCTTGCAAACATTTTACCTGATTTTCCCTATCTCTTACCATTCCAAAAAAAAAAACATTTTTGGAGACTGTGACCTTGACTTTTGATCTACATTCACCAAAATTTAATGGGATCTATTCTGGACCAACCAGTACCTTTCCTGAAAATTTCATGGAGATTGGTCCAGTAGTTTTTGTGTAAAGTTGCTGACAAACAGACAGACAAAAAAACAAACCAAAAACAATACCCCTCCCCCATTTCAGGGGATGGCTGGGGTAATTATATTTCTGGAACAAAAAAAGCTGTGGATAAAACTCAGTTTCTTTCAGATCAATATGATATACAGTAGGATATGCCAGATCCCTCCAGCTGTTTTACATGTTCTTCTAAGAATGTGCATGTATTACTCACACAATGCAGCCATCTCTTTGGGAAGGTCTGCTCCAAATCGACCAAAGAGGTTGCTGCTCGCCAGCAGGTCAAAGGGGGAATGGCTTCTCATGGAGTTAAAGGTGAATGGGTACATGGTACGAGGGAAACCAGTCATGTGACGCACCTGATGGTCTCTATTGGTCGCCATGGTGAGAAACAAAAGTACTGCCGGTGTGTTAGGTGACGTTGCTGACTGACGTGCTGTTTCCTGTTCCTGCGTCTTTGTCAGGAACCTGCAGTGAGTCTGAGATGGACCGGTGCCATTCAGCACCTCCCTGCTGATGGCCTTTCAGATACTGGAAGGTGAGAGTGATGCTGGTGGAGGAGGTGAGGAAGAAATATCCACGTGGTAGAGTTGAACTAGATAAGGCCAGATGAACACAGCTTCACAGTCTGCAGGAAAGAAGATAAAAACAAAGTTTAGATCCTGATACCACAGCCCTGTCACATGCAGTGTTGGGCAAGTTACTCAAAAACTGTAATACACTACTTATGACTTGTTACTGTCATTTTAAAGTAATGCCTTACTTTACAATATTACTCTATTGAAAAAGTAAGGCATTACACTAC